>JAQZBX010006911.1:0-51870 GCA_029593785.1 Cabassous unicinctus | reverse complement strand
AGGACAGATGGGGTCACTGCCTAGACTTTGTAGGCCTCTGGGAGGCTCAGTGCGGCTGAAGTGTGCAGGCAGGTGGGTGATGATTTGGAGAAGAGAACTAAAGACCAGGACTGGTCTGTGAGGCCCTGACTCTGAGTACTGACATTTGGGACTGAGGGTTCTGGGCTCTCCTGGCACCCCCTGCCCACATGGGTTCAAATGCTTTGCAGCCTAGAAGTGCTGACCTGAGTTTGCCCTTCCAGGCTGCACCTGACATGCAGGTGTCAAGGGGAGGCAGAACCTCAGGTGTGTTGGGCTCCAGCCCTCCCTTCCACAGGTGTCATTTTGCCTGAACTGTGTCCCTTCTCCTGACTGCTATCAATAAGACCTCAGAGACCCTCTTCTGTTTCTTCCTCCAAGTAGCATCCCCACTCTCACCCCAACCCCCACCTCCAGCATCCTGCTGAAGTTGTGTTGTTCTGAAAATATCCTAATTCCTGATAAAACCATATAAAGAAGGAATCTTAGGGTTGGCAAGAATCAGGGCAAAACTTTGTGAAATTATTGGTAAAATCATTAAGGAGAAACCTTATGTAGGTCAGTGGAAGCAGTTTCCTGGATTCTCCACTTTTGGGGGCTTAATATCACTATTTGACCAGTATCTTGAGTGTTGCTTCCACAACATCACACTCACAATGTCAATAATCATGTAAATCAGGTTGTGCAGTTTAGCTTGAATAGGAAAGGCCTGTTTATGCTCTACAAAGATTTTCAACTCTGGTTCTGTTTTGTAGATGGGGTGTATTAAAATTCAGAAACAATTATCTGGAGCAAGCAAAGCATCTCATCGAAAGTGCCAAATTCTCTCAGAGGTAGAGAACAGGACAAGTGGCATCCACCCTCCAGGATGGAAGGCAGCAGCAGAAGTGCTAGCCCTGGACTAGCAGACTGAAGAATTTCACCCAGGACATGCTGTGGCTGAACTCACTTCTTTATGTGTCTGTGGTTCCAGGCTGGAATTCCTCTCACATGCATGAACTCCCTCTCCCGACATTTGCGCCGGTGAGAGCTGAGTGTAGACCGAGAGCTGGGAACTCATCACCTCCACAGAGACCCAGCTCTTCCTCTCGTGACCTGCAGAACCTCAGGCAAGACCCGAGGCCTCTCCCGGACACTTTTTCTCCCTTGTAAAGGAGGGCCTCGTGAACAGGGTTGATAGGACAATTAAAGTATACAACTATGCAAATATACGGTACAGACCGCAGTCTATTATGAAGACCCACTAAAACAAGCTAGATACTCTGGGCTCATCTAAAAATGTCACCCTCTGTTTCGCCGTAGGCAGCATCAGCCTTGTGCTATTATTTTTTAAAGTGGTTTCCATTCATGTTTAAGTCACTAGTTTCCATTCCGGCAATAGACCAGCAAGCTAAAGAGGCAGCTAAAAATATAACTGCCTAAAACAAACAAAAGAATTCTCCATCTTGACTTTAACTTTTGTTTCCTTTTTGATTTAGAAAAACAAAAACAAAAACAAACTTGAGTTGGCCCATGAGTGTCCGGTAGAACAGAATGGGATAGAAAGATCATACATTTTACATCTCACTCCCAACACCTATAGACATGCAGTGTCATATAACCTCCCTGAACTTCCAGATCAGTTTCCTCATAGCAAAAATTTGGATAATAGCATTCACATTGCAGAATGTTTATAAGTGAATATGTGTGAAAACCCTGTTGCATAGTAAGGGGTGTCCTTTCTCCCTCAGAAAATATATTTATACAAAGCCCAAGCTGTTACTCTAAGCTCGGTCAGAAATATAAATAAAGTTGATGAACCACCAGGAATGTCAAAATAAAATTTTAGTTTCAAGTTGAATGATGTCCTCAAAGTCTTTAGGGCTATCAACTCCCGTAAGTAGCACATAGATTGTTGGTTGATTGTTTTGATGTCAGACAAACCTGGACTCGAGACCAGGTTCTGCCCCTTACTAGCTGTGTGACCTTGGAAAATGGACTGGATCTTTGAATATCGGTTTTCTCTAGTGTGAGATGGGCCCATATCAATGCCCTCCTTAGGGAGTTGGTGTGAAGATTTGACAAGACAGTGCTTACAAAGTGCCTGGCTACCGTTAGTAGGTGTGGAGGAAATTTAGCTCAACTCACCTGTGGCAGACAGACCCTAACGTGAACCCCAATAACCTTTGCCTTCTGGCATTCATGACCTTGCTTATTCCCCTCTCCTGAAGTATGGGTGAGCTCTACGACTTGCTCCTAGCCAACTGAATATGATAAAGATGAAAGGATTGTATAGATATAAGCAAAGTCCTAAGTCAGTTGATTTTGAGTTAATCAAAAGGGAGGTTATCCTGGGTGGGCCTGACTCAATCAGGTAAAAGCTTTTTTGTTGTTGTTGTTGTTTTGGTTTTTCTTTGCTTTGTTTTTGTTTTGTTTTTTTAAAGGGCTGGCATTGAAGAAGTAAGCTGCTAAGATACGAACTGCCATTAGAGAGGACATGGACAAGGGAATGCAGGCAGTTTCCAGGAGGCGAGGATCTCAGTCTTGCACCTCAAGGAACTGGATGCAGCCAACATACACATGAGCTTGAAAGAGGACTCAGCTCCAGATGAGAATGTAGCAGTGGACATCTTGATTGCAGCCTGAGGGACCCTGAGCAGAAAACCAAATAAGCTATTTCTAGACTCCTGTCCACAGAGATAATAAATGTATGTTGGTTTACACTGCAAAACTTGTAGTAAATTGTTATACCACAACAGAAAATCAATATACCACTCTTTCCGGAAATAATTTCCTAGGGTACGGCTCGGATGGACAGAAGATGGGATTTGCCCATATCTTATACACAGAACTGTTGAACTGGGGAGTGAAAGAAAGAAAAGGAAACTTCCCCAAACACCTGTCCTGTGTTCTGAAGAATGCCCTGGTGCAGCAGCTGGCAAGGCTTCTCATGCAGTGCTCTGGACTCTCCGCTGGCCCTTGGCACCCTGGCCATACCCAGGTCCCCCTAAGGCTGCTCTTATTCTCAATGGGAGGCTGGGAGCGGGGTGTCCTTTACTTTTTCACATCTGCAAATGGGTATAATTATACAACATTATCCAGCCGAGAAGGATGTTATGGGAATGATAATAAAGTAATCACTGTGAGACAGGCTTTTTAAAATGCAGAAATTATAAAGAATGGCAGTGGCTCTTAAACTGAAAGTGGGAGGGGGGATCTTTAGCACCTTAAAGAGAGGACTTCTCGTACAGTTTGGAAACAGCAACTGCTTTCACAGAGAGGGGAGATTCAGGGTCAGTGGCTCTTAGGCCTCAGTTTCTCGAGGCCAAATACAGATAGTAGTTGTGAATTTTTCACAAGATGTTTCTAAAAATTGGTCTCTAATTTCATGTTATTGATTTTATATATTCTACCACCTACACCCCAAAAGGTTTTGAGGGCACTTGAAATCAAACTAAGGGAGGATCATAACAAAAATAATTAACAATAATAGTAACTTGAAGCCTAAAGTTAATAAACCTACAAAATAAACTACAAACTCCTCTGTCTTATGTTCAAGAACTTCCACGATTTGGTCACAAACAGAGCTGATATTCAGTCATGCCATTTGTTCAAATATTGAAATATGTGCACTTATAGGTCAACAGTTGCTCTAGGACACTTGACCACCACTCGGCCGCCCCACTCTCGGGACTCTGGATTTCTCCACCATGCAGCTTTAATGGGTTATTGCCAGGCACCGTGTCTTCTAACTTGGGGCCTGTGCCTGATACATGGTAGCTGCTCACCATGTGCAGAAGGCTGGCAGGCAATTTCAGTTTCACCATTCTGCATGATTTCCTCACACCACCTGCACCAGTCCTGTCTCCTTATGCCTCCCCCCTCGCTCATTTGACTTTAGAGCCTTCACTCACACTAAAGTATAATAAACATTTAAAGGATCAACCCTCCAAGCTGCACAATCTGGGAACACTTATGTCCATCAAGTCACACCAGTTTTAACCACACATAAAGCAAGCATTGCGAATCCATATTCTATTAACTAAAGCAGAGGGTACAAGAGCCAGGGGGATGCAGAAAAGGGTATGCGTTCATCAGAAAGGGTTTCCTTTAAAACAACAGGGTGAGCTGGTTTTTCCAAGGAGGAAAAGGGAAGAGGCAGGGAGGGAGAAGAGCATTTCAAGTAAAGAAAACGGTGCATGCAGAGAACAGAAGGTTGTAACACGCACGACTGGTATTAAGAGTTCTATACCACCCCGAGCTCCTGGGTGGAGCCTAGGGGCTCAGGTTTTTCAGAAGCTCCCCTGAAGGTTCTGATGTGCAGTCATTTTGAGAAAGCAATCGACTAAAACAGTGGTTGTTAACTTGTTTGCATATTAGAATCACCCGGGGAACTTATAAGAAATTCTTAAGGTCAGGCCCCACCCCAGCAATTCTGATTTCTTTGGTCTAGAGTGGCACCAGACATGGGCATTTGTGAACGCTCCCAAGGTGTTTTCTAACGATGGTTGGGAATTCAGCAGCAAGGTAATCAAAGGAGTAATGTGTGAGCAGAGGGTCAAGGCAATGGAAAAGGAGATTAATGAGATGGAATTCAACATAGATACTTGATGGACTAGTCAAATCCAGACATTAGTTGAAAATGTGTGAATTTTTAAAGATTTTTAAAAATTATATTTTAATTTTATGTTAGGGACATTTTATATACCATCTACTTTCAAAAAGGTTTGGAGGATACTTGACATCAAAATAAGGTATGATCAAAGCAAAAATAATTTAACAGGAGGAAAGATGGGCATCAGGAAGGTTGATAAAGGGCAGTGATGGAAGATAAAATTATATAAAGAGTTCCAGAGGATGTGATGCAAGCCCTCTCCCTCTTCCTGGACTATTCAAGCCACCTCCCATCAGACATGCTTACATCTGTAAGTTCCATCCCTAACTCTGCCTCCGCTTCAGGGTCCCTGACTAGGGGACTTGTCCATTAGCTTTCCATACCCCATGAAATACACCGCAATACCATACACCTGGGAGATGCTCCACAGCTGGCTGGTGAAATGAATTGCTGACCAGGTAATTTCTAATAGGCAGGCTTCCCAGAGAATCACAGCCAATATAGACTATGTTTAAAGACTCTGTATGATGCTAATTGAAGTATGTGCAAGTTAAAATTAGAAGGGCAGTTCATAATTATTAAAATTTTTATGGGGGACATGAAAGTGAAAGCAAAACCTTCTTGGGGACATTCTTCATTGCAGAAAGTTTCAGAAAGAATACAGAGTTCAGGCCTGCCCCTGCTGCCAATCCAATTTTCTGGATGAACCTTCTGTAGTATGTGTTTATGCCTAAGAGATGCACATATATGTGTAGTGTACATGTGCACGCACAAATACATATGTATTTACATGTCAGTATATTTGCTATAAGTTTATATGAGTGTTTCTCAACCTGTGTTTTTTTGTTGTTGTTGTTGGTTTTGTTTTTTTGGTTTTTTTTTTCACCGGGAGGTCCCAGGGATCGAACCCAGGTCCCTCCATATGGGAGTCGGCTGCCCAACCATTTGAGCCACATCCGTCCCCCCTCAACCTGTGTTTTATCACCTCCCCCTGCCAAGGAGTCTTTTTAGACATTTCTTTCCTAATCACTTCACCATGAAGTTTTAACACCACAGATATACTCTATACCTGTTTATGTATTGTATGTATAATTGTGATTGATACATTAAAAAGACTAAGTTTGTTTTCTCCCTACAAGAACCAACTTTATCCCCCTTGGGTGATATCACCTCCCCTTGAGAAGGCATGGCGTGTGTGTGTGTGTGTGTGTGTGTGTGTGTGTGTGTGTGGCTGGCTCCTGGGAAAGAGACTTGCAGAGCATTTTGAGCTCTGAGATGAGAGGATCTCCATCAATGACAACCAATCAGGAGAGAGCTCTGATCCAGTGATTCTTGTGGGAAACAGTTGTTAGCAATCAGAGAACCAGGGTGCTCTAACAAGTTCTGAAGCTCACTTGACTTGGTTTCCAAATCTTTGTAGTTAGAAGAGTGACCATGAAGCCATGTGAGCAGAAAACCACTACTTGTTTATACAAGGAAAATTTCTGGAATTATAATTTTTACATTTCCATTGCAAACCATTAAGTTCATACATCTAATTTTAAAATGTTAAGTAAATGAACATAACGTAATTTGGACAGAAGAGAACAACCAGTGCAGTTAATATTTTATATGTCTGATTATAAGGGCAGGCAAGGTTTTCTTGAATAAACAATCCATCAATCAATCTCTGAAATACTCATTGAACACCTGCCAAATGTTTAGCTCTGTGCAAAGACTTGCAGGGAATGTGGAAATAAAGGTCACTGCATCTGCCTCCAAATGCCTTTCAAGCCCAATTTTGTTGTAACATACCAGAGAATATCTAAGAACCTCAACTCTGGGTGAGTTCTATCAACCACAGAGCATGGTAGAGAGAGCTCCTCCCTTGGTCTTAGTGCACATTTCTGACCTTGGTAAACCCTTCCCATAGTAGAGGTATTGACCACTTCCATCCTTTCCATTTACGGTAAAGCAAGCCAAGGAGAAGATTAGAGTCATGGGCCACTAGAGCAGGAATGGATTTGCTAACAATGTTACTGTTGGATGTGTCAAGTACTATGTACTATGCCAAAATACATGAATTCTTTCTATACCAAATCCGGTGGAAGTCATCTAACTCTTCTTTACATACATCCATTCATGCGGAGTTCACCACCTCTCTCAAGGCATCCCATTGCTACTGGACAACTCTTATTGCAAGAAAGTTCTTTGGTATGTTGAGCTAAAATCAGCCTCCACATTTAAATTTTTAAAATAAACTCTTGCCCTTGGGAGTAACACAAATGAGTCTAATTCCTCCTCTATGTGTATAAGCGGGGTTCATAGCTGCAGATGTCCCCACCAAGGTCACATCTTCAGTGAAGGCTGATAGTTGGGAATTCAGGAGGCTGAGAATGAGGCTAACCGTCAACTGTCTTACAGGTTGTTATCCAGCTAGCGAGTAGCATCATTAATATTAACACTGGTTCTTATTACCCAGCACCATGTCTAGTGACTGGTGAAAGGAGCAGATGAAACTGGGTAAGTAAAAGAGGGCAACCGTGTAGGATGCCCACAGGAGATGCTCCACCCCCTGTCCCCCACTCCCAGTGCTGCTGCAGGTCCTAGCCCCCCAACAATTGTCACAATTATGTCTGCTCCTGGCATTCATCCATTCACCAGCTCACTTGGCAGATAATTACAGAGCTCTGCTAGATAGAGAAATAACAGCCACTTTCCTTTTGAAATTTTTATATAAATTTGGGACATGTATAATGAGCAGGTGCTCTTGTTTCACCATTCAATCCTATTATACTTAGTTATTTGGCAACGGAAATAGGAGGAGGTATTAAAAAGGCCTAATGGTGGTCCAGGAAGCCTGTCCCTTTACCCCCATATACCATGTAGACTGCATTGGCCCCTTGGTCACCCCTTTAGGGTGATGATATGTTAGGATCACTTATAAGCTGTGTGGCCCTGGACAAGTCATTTTAACCCACCAGTGCCTCTGTTTCCTCATCTATACAAATGGGATACTAATAATAGTACTCAGTACACAGGGTGATTATGAAGACTAAATGATAAATGCATGTAAAGCAGTTAGGATGCACATGGAAAGTGTTGAATAAATGTCAGCTGTTGTTACCTTTATTATTTTCCCTTGGAGGATAATTTTGTATATTATTGTAACTTGATTTCACTCAGTAAAAAGGCTTCACTTTGGTGGCACTAGAGGGGATAGGGAGAGAGGGAAAAGAACTCACAATATCATTTGCTTCTATCAGAGCCTCCTCAAAGCTGACCCAGTGGGCTACATGATTCAGTGATCAAGACAAGTCCTACATCCTGGATCTACATTCTGTCATCTTCTATTGAAATCATCTCAAAGAATTTGTTGGAGTTATAAAGTAAATATTCAATGTTAAATATCCTAATAGGACAACCTATGCACTCAGACTAGGGTGTTATAATTAATGTCATAGGATTAAGAGACTTCAAAGAGTATTCTGTTTTAGATTCCTTTTTCTAAAGAAATGCCAGTCAGGGCTCTTAGCTGCAAACCACAGAACCCATGCTAGCTAATTTAAGCAAAAAAGGAATTGGGCTAGAAAACCAGTTTTTGGGTTTTACCTTGAGGAAGCCGGGTCCATAGGAAGGGTGTTCAAATGATGCTGGGTGACCAAAAATTACAACAAATGCCCACTATATAAGTCAATATGGTGACAATGCCCCTCAAATATGGACACATGAATAATGAATAATGAGCAAAATCACCCTTTATTATTACTTGGCATAGGAAAGAATCAATTTCCCACCATATCATGGCATCTGAGACTGATGAAAAAGAAGGCCTTTAATACGAGCAAACTAGGCGCACATGCGCATGCACGCACACAAACACACACACACACACACACAGTGAAACTGAGTAATGTGAACGTTCTCCAAAATAGTTAACAAAGGCCAGAGACTATAAGTGGATTCCATGAATTCACACAATTTGCTTTGAGGCCAAGACCCAGCAGGTCCAGGAATGTGGTTCCAACTATTTCATGGTTGAAAAAGTCCCCAGAGAGGCCAAGTGTCTTAGTCAAGGTCACAGGGAAGTCAAGGGCAGAAACCACCCCAAGTGTTTACCCTTAGGAATGTAAGAATGCTTGGCTCCTTAAGACAACATTCTCCTTTCTTAGGAAATCTACCTTCTGGAGCAGTTTTCTGATGTATAACAAATTGGCTTGCCTGTTTGAATGGCTTAACTGTCTTGGTTAGGGTGCAGAATTTGTGCAGAAGTGAGGCATCCGTCATTTTTCACCCTGTGACATCCCTGGGCAGACTCTGCGGCACTTCCTGGCTGCCAGGTGGCCAAGTCCCTGTACAGAGACGTCAGGGCACTGCCCAGAGAAGCAGTGTGTGTCAGCAGCACATGGTTTGGTGGCAGCCAGGCAAAGCAGTAAACATCAAGGGGATCACTTGGCAACAACACCCCAAGTTCAGCAGAAGTTAGAAAAAGCATGGTGAGAGCAGGGTATGAGTCTGTCCACACACGACTCTCCTATCCGAGCACTTGAGTTTCATGACGACCTTTTTGCTGGACTGGTTCTGTGGCAAACATCAAAGTCCTGAGCTCAGTCTCTGTGAATATGTCATCACATGCACAATAGGAATATGAATAACTTGGATTCACATAGGAGCATGCTCCAAGAAAGCTTCATCTTACAACTCAACCCCAGGTTGCCAGATGTCAGGGGTGGTGGAATGGACATCTCCACTTAAGGCAGCCTCTGTAACTGCATCACAGTTTACAGAGAAAACCAAGTCCACGGCACCAGGCACTGCACCGCATTCAATCAAGTCCTTGTGGGCTGGGCACCCGGATCAGGCGTTGGCCCACCACTTGGTTTTGTAAATACAGTTTTATTGTAACACAGCCATGCCCATTCATTTATGTATTGTCTATGGCTACTTTCATACTGTAACAGCATAGCTGAGTAGCTGGGACAGAGACTGCATATCTGGCAAAGCCTAAAATATTACTATGTGGCCTTTTACAGAAAAAATTTGCTGACCCCGACCGAGATTATAGGAGTTCCAAGGCCCTTCATGAAGAAGACTGTAAACTAGTAGAGGCCAGGTTCATTCCAGAACTTCCCAGAGGCTTGCACCATGCTCAGTATACAGTCAAATCAAAGAATCATCTTTTAGAGCTTTAGAGATGAAGGAACCCAAATGACCAATCCAAAATAAGAGAATGGCAGGAAGCAGAGCCAAAAATCAGGCTTCTTCCACACCATTGTACTGCTCTCAGTTATTCAACACATACTTGGTGAAGTGGGATAAATGTAAATTTATGTACTGGTTTATATAGCAACAGTGTCAATTGTAGAGCACATGGTATGTGCCAAACGCTTTCATTCTTGGACCTCAACTCTCCACAGGAAAGATCTTTGTGTGTGTAATGAAACAAGAGTAAATGATGGCACATGCTCCTTTGTAGGAAACAACCATCCACAAGGAAAAGACCCACTTGTGATCTGTGACCTCCAGGTACCCATCCTTAATTGGCAGACCCTATCTGCCTGAGCCCCAATCAGAGAAATCAGCACCAAGCTCATGGAGCAGAGTCATGACACGGATGACCTTTTCTTCCATCCCTCGCCTCTTTTCCCAGCTCCTTGAGAACCATCCTTCCCCCACCTCACAAACCTTTTGTCAACACTGGGTGCATCTGAGAACCAGTCCTTTCCCCTCCTTGACTGATGTCTGATTGCACACTGGGAGGTACTCCTTCACTCCAAAGTGATAAGCAACCAGGCATTCGCACTGAGAGCTGTTTATCTCCCACTCGGGAATGAAAGGCACCTCGCCCTTGTGAGAGTCATTCTTGGCACACAAGTAGGGAAATGTTTTCTGAAGAGAATTAGGCCTAGATGAGCTTCATATCATGCTTTAAGATGACCTAAAGTGGGTGAAGGGCCAGAAGGGACAGTTCATGGTTTTTCTCTAGCAGTGTCCTTGCTTGGGGTGGAGGGATTGCAAAGAGGGCTCCAGGGGCCCTGGTGGAGATGGAGAACACAGGCCCCTTCATCATCCTCCTTCAGGAATCTATGCTGGCAACAGGTTTGTTGTGGGGGCTGGGAAATGATTTCTTGCCCCTTCTCTGCCTGAGCTTAGCTGGGACTCTCCTATCATGTCCCACCCCTGAATTGAACCCCAGGCCCTTCCCAGCCTGTGCTACAAATTCTGCTTCTTGCCATCCCAATACCACATCCCTTGCCATGAGCTCCCATAGCCCCGACTTGCCCTGGGGCCACGGTCCCCCACGTGACCAGTGGTTGCCCTGTACCCCCAGCCCCACCCCTAGTCTGCCAGCTCTGCCATGACTCAGACTAGGTCTGCCTTGTGCACTGCCTTAGTCCCTCACTGGGTCCAGGCCTGGCACCTCATAGGCCTTAATAAACAGCTGTTACATGGAGAATTTTCAAGAATACAAAATTTTGACTTTAATTTTGTTATTTTTAATTATTAATGTACATTAAAATATGGAGTCAGTCAGATCTGGGTTTGAATCCCAACTCTATCACTTTTCATGGGATCCCAAACAAAAGACTTCATCTTTCTCTTTTACAGATTTCCTAATATACCTACCCCACAGTATTGTTGTAAAGGATTAGTGGCACTGCACTAGAGTACCTAGTACAATGTCTACTGCATAGTAGATGCTTAATTAATTATATGTAGTGTAATGCCTTCCACAGTTTTGCTACTTCTGACCACGGCATGTGTCTCTCAGAGTGACACAGAAAGGGCCTAACTGGGTCCCCATGGACTGAACTGTAGCCAATGGCTACAGACTTTCAAGCCTGACTTTATTTTGCTGTGTGGCATTATAATGTCTTAACCTCTCTGGGCCTCAATGTCCCTGATGGGCAAAAAAATTACTTCAGACTTCTCAGAATCTGCTGGAATCCCATAAGTCCTCCGTGGAATCTACTGAATTCCACAAATAACATTGTCAAAATTCTTTTTAGTGCCCTGGAAAATTGTTATATTTTTTATTGTAGAATCTTACCATCTCTCTGTAACTAAGTCCAGTTCTTAGTAGTGAAATAAGGACTAAGTGAAATCAACACAAGATTTCTTTTAAGCCTAGGCTTCATCCTTTCAAAGATGAGTTACAAAACTGACCCTAGAATCCTGATGGAGGTGCTTTGGCCAATGGCCAGCTCTTGGGTAAATTGGCAAGGGAACAAAGTCTGCCTCTGATAGCCACCCCCGCATCGCACAGCCGGTACCACTGTTACTCCCTGCACTGACGGCCGTCTAGCATGGTGCACCAGCACGTAGCATGCACGCTCCTGGGCTCTCTCTACCCGCTTCTTCTGATCCTCTTCTTTCTGCCTTCTGGCTTGATAAAAACCTGGCTAACATGTCAGTTGGGGCCAATGAATCCATGTGTAGCCCCTCTAGGATAACTTACATGTTATAAAGGACTTCAGGACATTCCTTGAATCATAGGGGTCACTCAAAGGATGAGAATCTATGTCTCTGTGGCAAGTCTTTAAAGGAGACTTGGGAGCAGGTGGATCATTAGATTAGACAGCTCTAATCTAGGTGGTAGCTGCCTGGTTTGTGTTAGTGTAGAGATCTGACCTTGACCTTGAACTATTCATTGTGCTCTATGGAGACGTACGGAAAGGCAAAGCCTCAATCATCCTACTTTGGATAGCCGCTAATAAATGCCTCCTGCTTCAGCATTCATCACTTTATCTTCATAAAGCCAGGAGGGTCTGAGTAAATTAAGGCAGCAGAAAGCAGAAGTGAGGAGCAAGATCTTGAAGCCAGGAGCCTGGGTTTGAAGCCTGGTTTTACCACATCCTGGCTCTGTGGCCTTGACCAAGGGACTTAACCTCACTGAGATTCAGTTTCCTCACCTGTAAACTGGAAATAATAATATTACCTAGCCCATAGAGTTCAAGAAGTTAATGTACATTATATGCTCAGAACGGAGCCTGGCACCATCCCTGCTATTATTATTTGGTTTCCAAACTGATTTTGTGACTTCTGAAAATGGAGAGACTCACGGGACCAAAGAGTCCTTCAAACAAGGATTGGTTCTGCTTCATAAGTCACTTCAGTTCTTCTCTCTCTCTCCCCCACCATTTTTCCCCTGCCATCCCCCCAATCTCTTTCCCAACATTTCGTACTTCAAGTGGCTTTTACCTTGGGGATGAGGATGAACAATTGCACAAGGAAAGAGGCCCATGACTGTTTTAATAATGCCATAGACTGAGGAACAGATTTCAAGGTCAAGGACCAATATTTAAGATAAGTGAAATACTACATACATGGGGGGTGGCAGTAGGGGGGCTGAGAAGTGTCGGAAGACCCACGTGACCCCAACATGCTTCTCAGGGTGCTTTAAAGCTATACCCTTAGATTCACTTCTTTAGGTTCAGGATATTCCCACAGGGCCTTGGTTAGATTATGGGCAATGCTCCCCTAACTGGAATGTGTATAACCTGGGGCACCAGTTCAAAAATACAGATGACCCGCTCCCCTGAAGAGTCTGATTCATAAGCTTGGGCTGGGATCTGGAAAGTATCCCATTGTGACCATGCAAGGCTTGGAAACCTGTTCCAGTGGAGAGGGCTGAGGTCTGGAGTCAGGACCTCCCACTTCTTCTCTAAGCTTGTAGAAAAGAACACAGGAGGCAGTCCCTGTCAAGTCACCTTATCTGTAACAAGGATTAAATCTCTTGCTTTCTTGCAGAGGAACTGCATGAAGATAAAATCAGATAGCAGACTCAAAAATGCTTCCAAATCTTAAAAACTACAGGGACTCATAAGGAACTAATTGGGGGTGGGAAATAAGGTTGGAAAAGATATGTAGGGATAGTTTCAGTGTCCTCAATATCAGATTGAGGCTGTTGAACTTGATCTGGCAAGTAGGGGAGTGGATATGATAAAGAGAATATTCTAGGAAGATTAAGCTAATGGTATTAAGCATGGTAGACTGGAGGAGAAAGAGACTGCAGGCAGGTGACATCTTAGGGGTTGGTGAGGTGATGTCGTGGTAGGTACCTAGGAAATAATTTAATTTATATGATAGAGTCTGAACAGCTTGTTGCAGCCAAACCTGCTTTCCCCTTTTCCTAGAAATACAGCTAGAAGACACCTCCCAGATTCCTTTGCAGAGGGATGATCATTTAACTGAGCTCTGGGCTATGGAAAGTGGGGACCATGCAAACTTCCCGTGTGACCCTCCACCCTCAGACTCTCACCCTGTGCTGTTTTATGGCAGAGAGTCCAGCAGAGGCCTCTGTGGTCCCAGGGGGATGCAGAACTGCAAGGTGGAAGGAGGGGAAGATCGCTCACCAAGCGCCGCGTTCAACTACTATGTGGACAGGTTGATGAGGTCGTTGTTCCAGCAGCTGACTTACAAGCCTTACGTTGTCTGAACAGTGAAAAATCTAGTTTGCAAAAGTGACTCAAGTTTCTTGTCTTATTTGACTGTGGCAATAATCCTGAATTGTGGTAATTCCAAAGACACTGTGAATCCTGGATTTTATGATACGGCTGTAAAACGTCACAAAACCCAAATGTGAAAATGGATAAAAGGCAGGTGAAATCCACCCCACCCCACCCCCAGGGTTTACTAGGTGTTGGCTTCCAGTGTGCTCACTGTCAGCATTAGGAAGCAGAGGAGCGCCCTGGTGCAGCGAGGAGACTTGGGCTCAATCTAGAAACCTATATTTGTTGCCATGACAACCTCCCAACTTGGATTTTTTAAGCGATAGCAACTGGGACATGTTTTTCACTTCCTCTTCGTTCTAGGTAATGGGCTCCCAGTTGGACTCCATTCACTGCACATCCGCCCCTCCTTCACCTTTTGTGTTATTTCTTCAGTCTGACACTTGTTTCTTTTCCCTTTAGCCATAAAATAATGATAAACAGAAGTCGAAAACATCACCTTAAGGCCCACAGAGGTTGGTATAGGATATAGGGTAACCAGCACCAAACTCGACACACCACAGTCCTGTGCATGACCCGAGGTGCACTGCAAAGACCTCTCACTTCAAAACAAGGCCAGGAATGGCATCCGTAGATAAGTAAGCTCTTCCCTCTCTCGTAAAGTATAATTGCTCCACAAGCAGGCAGCAGCTCATGCAATCTCTACTGTATAAATTAAAGTCCACCTCTTTCAGCTTGCCATCAAAGGTGCCGCTTGATCCCACCCTAACTTATATTTGCATCCTCCTTTCCGACATCCCTTCACACCTTTGCTGCAGCCCAGTGGAACATTTAGTTCTTCTGGGACATATCCTGACATTTCTTGCCTCTGAGCCATGCATAGTTCCCTTCGCCTGGGACATTACATTTATTTTCTGCCTCTGATTGCTTCTTCATCCCCTTGATAATTCCTCTTGTACCTTATTCCTCTTCCCTTTCAAATGGGCATTTCCTAAAGCCACACCCTTATCTCTACTCCCTTTCCATGCTCTCTCCTCCAGGCAAATACTTCTTCAGCTGAAACCAAGCAGAAGTCCAAATCCACAGTCTTAGTACTGACCTTATGATGTGACTCTACTTCAGTCTTACTTTCAGTTCTGATTCTCCAGTACTCAAAGAGCATCTGCACTTGATTGGCCTTCCATCATCTCAAATAAAACATTTCTAATGTTAATAGCGATAGAATACTATTCTCATTAACCACAACTGCCTTCTTGACAGCCTTATTTTTTCTCTTGATATATTCGTAGGGTTTCAGGGTTAAACAGAACTTTAAAGCTCAAGTTGCATTAGTTTACCTACACTCAATTCATTTACAACAACTTAGATAATAATTGTTCAGTCCATCAATGATACATCATTCCAAATATGGAAACTAGTCTTTCCAGATGTGACTTCAGCATGAAACTCTGAATCTTAGGCTTTGGAGTCCCTCATATTTTTGCACAGGCTTCATCCAGGGCCTGTACCTAATTTTGCGTTCACCTCACTCTTCCACAGCATTCTCATGCTTTCAACCCTAGTTCAGGCTCCTATCCCTTCTGACAGGACCACTGGTGATTCCTCCTCATCGGTCTCTGCCTCAGGACATGCCTAATTCTACCGTGGTCCCAGGGAACATGTTCATAATAGCAGCAGCTCACATTTTATCTCACTTCTCTCCCTTAAATCTATATAAAATGTATTCCAAAAGGTTAGATTGTAAATTTATCTGTTCAGAGGGAATCAGAGTAGATGACTTCTTAGAGCTTTATCCATATCATAAATTCTATGATTTTATTATTTTTAATCCCATTTTAAAGAAGAGGAAATATGGTCTTATAGGAAGTCATGGAACCAGTGTGTGGGCAGAGCTGGACCTATAAGAATCTAGTCTTTTTACTTTGAGATCATTGATCTTCCCATCACATTATGAAACCCAGCACATGAACCTTTCTAAACATGGACCTCATCAAGCCCCTACCCTGTGTAGAAACTCCTAGTTACTCCCCGTTACTTACAAGGGAGCAGAAACCACTTACCTACCATTCAAAAACTTTTCCTGCATCTGGTTGTTTGTTTGCTTCTACCTTATTTCCAGCAGGGCCCCTCCATATACCATTCACTTTTGTCAACCTTGTACATCCACTGGGCTCTGAACATCCTCATCTCCCTCCTGTTGCAGGACCTGATGTGGCCGCCCACTCCTGACCGTGGCTGTGAATAATGAGCATGCTTCAAGGCACGAGTCAGGTTCTGCCTCCCCCAAATTGGCCGGGAGACCTCATTCGGCCCACACTGGTTCATCCACACGCCTCCTCTACTTTCCTATCACTAAGGTGGCACTGATGCTGTCTTGCATTTTCACTCCTTACCTGCAAGCTCATGGAGTGCTGGGACCCCATCTTCTTTCATCGCTCTACTTCTGATTTCTCAGTGTCTGGCACAGAATAGGTGCTCTCTTAACATATTTACTAATTATTTAATTGGCTGATTGTATTTAATTCCCTAACTCCCTGTGTTCTTTATCTCACAAATATGTCCTTCATTCTTAACTTTTAAAATTACTTGTCACTCATACATCATAAAAAAAAAAAAATTGCAAAGAAAGGAAAACAAATTATCAAAGATAGGCCAAAAGCATTCCTTTCCTCCCCTTCTCTGGTTTATTTGTGATTGCTCTGGGGAGATTCATGTTAATAAGCATATCTGCCTCAGCTTCCTCCACCCCATGAAATGTACGCATTAGTGGGGACTGGATTTCCTCTTGACCTTGAATGCCCCACTGGGTAATTCTTCACTATTTGCCCACGGTCTGGCCAGTGGTTCTCAGTCTTTGGTGAACCTCAGAATCACCCAGGGTTGCTTTGTAAAGCTACAGATGTGTCGTCCTCACCAAGACCTCCTGAATCTGAATCTCTGGGGTCAGGGCCTGGGCAAGTACATGGTGAAGAAGCTTTGCAGTGACTCTTTCATACCCCAAAGGTTGCGAACCAACGGCCTCACCATTGTTCACGACTGAGTGCAACAATAAATATAATTTTAAGAATCTTCCCATGCTAACAGTGTTAGAATGTACTTCTAGAGGTTAACAACTCTATTTCTTCTTTCCAGGAAGAATTCATTTCAGTTCTGACAACAGCATATCTATCTTATTTACACTTAAAGAATTTCACATTTCAGATCTAAGATACTCCTTGAAGGAAAAGAAAAGTTTCCAAAGCAGATTCTTGCTGAGGGAATTGGCAGAGAAATCTCCCTGAGAAAGGGAACCCCTCAGAATGCAAGCCATGGGTTGAGAGAGTGCTGGTACAGCACTCACCTTCAGGAAACTCATATTTAACTACTTGACTCCTTCACTATTTCTAGTTCTCCTCCCTCAATGATGAAGGTAACTGAGGATGTCTCCTGGATGATAAGAAAGATACCATATATTGAGAGCCTACTATGTACCAGGTACTTTCCCTATAATGCAGATAGATAATACTTGTTAGCGTGTGTGCATGCTTTGTGTGAAAGCAACTATCACGATGCAGATCTGGAAGATGTCTGGGAAGGTGGTAAGAAAATCTGCAGAGAGAAGCCAGAGACCTTCTTGGAGCCAAAGGACTTAGACTCCAGTGAGCATCTCCTCTCCCAAGTGCCAACATTATAGGCCCCTTTTCAGGTGAGTCTGGAGGCCTTGCCCAGTGCCCGGTGACAGGAAAAGGGAAAGAAGTCCCCGAAATAACATCGCCATGGGGCTAAAAGGGGAGGGACCAGTGAAGCACACTAATGATTTGATGCACCCTGACCCAGCCATCTGGAGGCCTTGGAGAAGCAGCCATGTGGGAGTTCCCTTGGATGAGGGAGCAGCTGACAGGAATAGTCAACCTCCCCTGTGCCTTGAGGAACCCAACAATGGGTCAGGGATCTGCATAGCCCTGCTGTCAGGCCTATCCTCATAACTTCAGACTGTGGCCTCTGCTCGTGACACAGCAGCCCAGTCAGAGACTGTTCTCCTGTTCCGATTGGCCCAAGACCTGGCTCCAGCAATGGGGCAGGAGCAGCCAGGAATGAGTCTCTGGACACATCAAGGAAGGGAAGCCCAAGAGTTCTCAATAATTGCATTATATGGGGCCATCAGAGGAGACCTTATTTATACCCCAGATTCATACACAGCTCATTTGGTGCTGACAGCAATACTATGAAATATGTTCTGCCCCTATCAGCACTGCACTGATAAGAAATCTGTGGCCCAGAGAGGTCAAGCAGCCTGCCCTAGCCCACACAGCAGGGAATGCAGGGCTTCACTGAAGGCTGCATTCTTCCACCACACCTCCTGTTTCCACTCACATGGGCCCAGCACCTGGTAACCCAAAGGGAATCAGCAAGGGAAAGGTTTTGCCCTCACTGACTTTTTAAATGGACAGCTCTTTGCCCTGGGTGTTGAGAGCCAACAAGCATCCAGAGAAACAGCACCAGTCAGCGGGAAGGCAAGAGCTCAGGCCACTGAGCATGGGCGTTGGCATCTGTGGACCCTCAGTCGTCATTCCCACCACCCTGCCAAGGCACCTGCAGTGTGCCTCGTTTGACATCTTGTTTGTAGCAATCACTGACATAGCAGAGCAGATGAATTTATGTATTGGATTATTTACCACAGATCAAAACCTGGAGGCAGTGGGAAAGAAAAACGTGATGAAAGGAACTTCAAAAACCATACTAGCACATGCTTAGGCAAGCTGTCAAGATGCCCAGGAGGACAGTAGGCAGCCCGGGGGCCTGACGGAGAACGCCTGTGTCTGATCAGAGGGCCTCACTGCGGGTCGCCACGACTTGACTTCAGCGCCTTGCACCACTGTCAGAGCTTTACGGGCCGTTCGGTACATGAAACGACTGGTCATTTCCATCATACAATCAGCAGGACTCTGTTTTATTTCCCCCACGCTGAATTGCTGGTTATTTGGCTAGACCAGCCCCATGCACTGATTGTTCTGGAGTCCCGTGGGTAGAGCTTTAGTCTGTCAGCACCTTGTTAACTGAGCTAACCGACTGCGTGCAGGCGCTCTATCAACGGCAGTCCTGACCGCCATGCCTGGAGGCCTTGGGAACTTCTGGACAGGAGTCCACATGAGCAAGGCCACCCACTTCTGCTGCGGCAGGAGCTGCCTGCTACCGGACCTGCCTCTACTATGCCTCAGCGGCTCTTGAACAAGACAGCATGCTGGAATCACGCAGGGGTGGGGATATAAATGCTGTCTGGGTGCCACCCACGGAGACTCTGATGCACTTGGTCTGGGGAGCAGCCAGGCGTCAGGAGCTTTAAAACTTCCCAGACGATGTGACTATGTAGCCAAGGTCGAGAACTACTGGTTAGAAACCCATACCCCAGGCCCCAAGAGACATGTGTAGCTAATTTGTCCACCATGTCACCTTGACTTTTGTTGTCTAGGGTTGGACTGGTGGAGGAGGCAATAGAGATGGGAGGGAGGTCTTGATCTGACACACTCAGTATATCCTGTGTTTGTCTTTCCTAATCGCTTTCTGTTTGGCTTTATTTCCTTGCTCTTTTTCCTTTCAATAAACTGCATTCACTGCCATTACCAATTCTCTAACCTGCCGTCCTCCTGTCATGATCAAAGTCCAAACTGCATATGGCCTCATTTATTCTCAAAACATTTCTGCGAGTAAGGAAGGAGCCAGGCCTTTGTTCCCTAAGGCATGTCAAGGGCTTGCAGATCCAAAAAGGTTCCATCTGCCATGGAACTCATATCACATGGAAGTCAATGGCTTTATAGCATAGCAATTTTCAATTTATAAACTGCTTTCTCCTAAATGCTCCCAAGGAATCCTTACAGCAAGTCTGTGAAGACAGTATTTTCATAACTGGGGTGACCACACATGCTGATTTTCCCCCAAAGAATCCTGGCTTTACAGCTATTGTAGTTAATTATTGGTAGTGCTCCCCTTTCTCTCCTAATGTGCTTTGGTTCGGACAATAAATTACACGGTCACCCTATTTATAATTAAACTCCTGTTTTTTAATAGGGGGCTATCGAGGCTCATAGAAGTTAATTTGTTCAGAGTCATCCAATCAATTAGAGGCAAAGGCAAAACTCGAATTCAGGTCTTGTGTCTCCAAATCTTTGTCCTATCCACAGGGTAATATAGAATACTAGAATCAGAGCTGATTTAATCTAACCCTTCTTATTATGGATGAAGTAACTAAAACAGGTGGGGAAATAATGCCTTACAAGTCACTATCAGAATGTAGATATTCCCTGAGAGGGAATGGCTTGGCATGCAGAGCAAGGACAGGTGTAGTCTCCACGAACCCATTAAAACGGATTAGTAAAGCATAAATAGTGGTCATCTCCGACGGCGCTTGTGAGTCTAA
The DNA here is from genome assembly GCA_029593785.1 of Cabassous unicinctus. Lineage (NCBI taxonomy): Eukaryota > Metazoa > Chordata > Mammalia > Cingulata > Chlamyphoridae > Cabassous > Cabassous unicinctus. The sequence continues at coordinate 31,433 of JAQZBX010006911.1, read as the reverse complement.
CATGGCAAAATCAAGTATGCGGGTGTTTGGAAAAAATCAAGAGATTTAGAGTCTAAAAGGCTAGATTTGAGGACTGCATATTAATTTTATTTGCTGCCAACCTCTGGGCATTTAAAATACCCTCTCTGAGCACATGTCTCTGTTCAACCATAAAACAGGACTAATCATCATTCTTATTTTCCTGGATTGTCACAAGAAGAGCAAATTGCAGTTTGCCAAGCACTCTGACTGCATAAAGTCTCATGAGATCCCCGGGAGCCAGGCTTATTTGTTTTCTCCATTTTCCACATGCGTGAACCATGGCTCATGAACAAGGATGCCCAGCATCAAATGAGATAAGGTATTTGAAAGTGCTTCATAAATTCTAAAATGCTGCCATTTATTAGTAGGAGGAGGAGCAGTAATAGATAATGATTATCAATGGATGTGGGAGGGATGCACATGATCTTGAAAATCCCTGGGTGGCCAAGGTTTAGAATGTCAATTCAGAGCCCTGTGGGCAGGTGGGAGGGGGTCCCTCTCCGGGGACATTACAGAGATCCCCCCAATCATGACTGACTGGGTGGGGCCTGACCTGCCTGGGAGGCTTGATCAAAGCCAACCTGCCCTGCACTGAAGAAAGCACTCAGGTACCTGACACCTTCAACAAGAACACTTTTCTTCTGATGGGAATCATATGGCTTAAAAAGACATCAAACTTTGGAAAAGATCGATTCTATAAATCAGAACATTAGTTCCCTAAAATGAAACAGTTCAAGGCTTTGGCAGTGTCTTTATTTCACAATATTTCCAGCCTTTGCTTGTCTTCATAAATGATAACTAACCAGAAGTTTCTGAGCTGGCCATGAAAGCTTCACTTGATCTCACAGATTGCTTTCCTTTAGAGATAAAACAAACTACAACTCAGGCATTTTAGAATTATTTGGGGGCTTTGGAGACTGTGCAGAGAGCTTTTCATATAAATTGAGAAAATCTCCAAAGCTGCCAATGTGAAATTCCAAAGGTGCAGGTAGAGTTGGTCTCCACACCTAGTAACTGGGCAAAGGGCTCCTGTGACTCTAAAGAGCCAATTTGTGTTTCAAATATCTTTCGGGAACTTGACACCACGAAACTACCTACTCCCAGGGAATTTGAGTAAGTCCTAGAATCGCTTTCTTCAAGAAGGGCAGCAAGACTCATCGCTTTGTTAAGGTTCTCCCTATTCATGCCCTAGACTTCTGGCCTGGATGTGGGGGGTTCAGGACACCCCTGTACGACCCCAAGGCTGCACAGCTGAGTCATAGGAGATTGGGGGTGAGGGATGGCGAGAGAATGGATCCTTTCCTCTTTTATTACCTGTGCCTGCCAGAGAACCTGGAAATCCTGCCCGGAGGGTTCCCAGAAACTAAACGAGGCCAACAGAGGTCCCGGGGAGAGGAGGCAGAGGGAAGCAAGTGTCACTAAATGACCCACATAATTTCTATGGATAAGTATGAAAAAATGTCAGAGAAATTTAAACTCTTGGAGTAGCTGGGCCAACTGGGACAGATCACTTCCCAAGTGTAAAACAAGTTAGTTTGACATTATATTTTTTAGTAATCGAAAGGTATCAAAGACCATAAGGTTGCTATCAAGGTTTAGCTAGACCTTAAAATATTTGCAAAATCTCTGCATTAATTTAATTTGCCTGTAGATAAGGAGTTTTGGGGTAAACTAATATCTCTCTTCCAGGGAATATATGCATATTAAATTCAGCCAGGAGGCTTGGGACAGGTGCTGAGCATGCTTTCTTCTGATACCTGAATATTTCTAAGTAAACTTTGCATTCTAAGGGTTTTTACCCACTTTGTGAAAGGTCTCAAGTGTACCAGCAGCCTGCGGACTTCCCCCCTCCCATAAGTCCTGGGGACTCTTTCTGTATAGTTCTGGAAGCAACTCTCCTGTGGCCTCAGGTTTCCCAGCTTCTGCTGTGTCGGCATGGGCACCGTGGACTGATCAAATGTTTCTTTCTCATTACATCAGCAGACAGAAAAAAGCTACCCAGGCCTCCATCCTCCCTCCCACAGGTTGCAAATGAAGTACAGCTGCTTTGACTTTAGGCTGTTTCTGCCCAGGGAGCAAAGCCACTTAATTATATTTTGCACTGTGCCCCTTCATCCCACTCTGTCCCATGTTGACTGGGCAGTTTCCCTGTTACCAAACCCTTAGCATTTCCTGATATTACCCTGCATAATTATAATCCTGACAATAATAATAACGTAGGGAAAGGAGTGTTTGCTTTCTGCCTGGCAGGTCACAAAGCAAGAAATATACCTCTGTGTCCTTTGCTTTTATTTTAGTAGCTAGAGAAAGGAAATTTTAAGAAATATGTTATTTCTGCTTTGCCAAAAGTAATTGCATCCCCACCCCCACCCCCTTTTAGAAGAAATGTTCACGGGTGTTCCTGACATCTCCTTACACTGTGTTTGACTGACTGTGGACCAACTCTTCCAGAACAAGTCAGCCACCTGCCAGATTACACTTGACTCCATTCCGGCCGAGAGCCCCAAGGCGAGGCGCTGGCTTGCAGAGAGGCCGCCCAGGGGACGGTGAGAGCCCCGGGTCGCCCTACCTGGGGAGGATCCAGCGTCCCGGCGCAGCCCGCGCCCTAGGCACGTGAGCCCTGCTGGAGACGCCGACCTTACCTTCACAAAGAGCTCGATCTCTGGGTCCCTGTCGTCTCCGTTAGCCGTCGCCGAATCCGTCATGCCGAAGGCGCCCGGGGCCACCGTCCCGGGTCGAGGGGGCGCCACCTCTGCGGCGCCCGGGTCAGCGCTCTGCGCTCCTGTTCCTGATCCCGCCCTCCCGAGCCCCTCGTCAGGGCGGTGTTTAATTTGGGTTGTTGTTTTGAACCATCTGTTTCTCGAGCTGGGGACAGCGGTGGCTGAGAGATCAGTGCCGCCAGGTGATCACATGAAAAAGAAAGAAGCCAGGAGGAGAGGGGCAACGGGGAAAGACGGATTCAGGGATGGCAGCGGGTCCTGGGAGCAACAAGTGCCGGGCTGCCCGGAGGTGTCACAGGATCTGCTCCTGTCAGCTATCCCGCTGCTGCCGCCAACGCGCCCAAAATAGCCGGCGGCCGCGGGGCGGGGTCAGCCCGGCGGGGGCAGAGACAGGAGACCCGAGAGCGCCCCCGCCCCTGTGCCAGCCGCCGCCCCTGTGCCCGCCCCCGCCGCGCGGCAGGGCAGGACCCGGACTGCCACCAAGGCCAAGAGGATGTCCTGGGGGGACGTAAAGAGAGAGAAGATGTAGGAGAACGAGAACAGAGGAGGGGAAGGGAAGGGGAAGGGAGGGGATGGTTTTCAGGTTTAACGTTTCTTTAATGAAGCGTTTGTTAACTCCTCCAAGTTACTTTGCTATCAGCGTTACCCACTTGGAAGTCCCCTTCCTGCCTTAGCGATGCTCAGAATGGGGAGGAGTTGTGGCGAGCAAGGGAAAGAAGGACCCCGAAAATAGTCAAGCTGAGTAAATAGAGAGTAGGGCCTGGGTCGGGGTGCGGGGGAGGAAGGTGCAGGGCAGTGCAAGTAAGCAAGAGGGGTGAGCCAACCAGGTCAGGTGCAGCCGGCACCTTCTGGGTTTGTTTTTTCTTCTCCCTTCTTTTTCTCTTCTTTTGCCATCTATTCTTTCCCTTCTCAATTCTTATTTCTTCATATCCGTTATCTCTTTTTTTTTCTTTTTTAATGAAGCATGACATACAGAAAAGTGCACATATCAGAAGTGTATAGTTCAATGAATTTTCAAAATTCTGAGCCCACCTATGTAACCAGCTCGAGAAAAAGAAACAGAAGCCCCCTCCTAGTCTTTACCTCCTTTCCACCCCACCCCCCACCCCCCATACAGGGTAACCATTATCCTGGCTTCCAACAGCGCAGATTAGTTTTGCCTGGAATCTAGCAGGATGTGCTCCTTGGTGTTTGGCTTTTGGGGTCACCATTATATTCGTGAGGTTCACCCATTCTGCTGTGTATAGTTGTAGATCATCCGTTTTCCTTGCCAAAATGTATTAATCCACTTTTCTGTTGATGGGCATTTCTGTAATTTCCAGTTAATAACTATGGCTACTGCTGCTATGAACATTCTATCTATATATCTACCTACCTACCTACCTATCTACCTATCTAATCAAGCATCGTTTGGCGAACACATGGACATTTTTCTGTTGGATATATATTTAGATGTGGAATTGCTGGGTCACAGAATAGGGGAATGTTCTTCTTGAGTAGATACTGCAAAATGGTTTTCCAAAATGGTTGTACCAATTTACAGTCCACCCTTTTATTTATTTTAAAAGTAGATACCAAGACTTTTGAATCTGGAATCTGAACTTCTATTTGTTTTTCTTTGCCTTTTATTTAATCTTGTTTGTACTCTGCCCTACTTTACTTACAAAACAATAAATTATATATTTGTTTCACAGCTTTATAGGAAAAGATTAACCACTTAATAAGAAAGATAAATAATAGTGCTTATCATGTGCCAGGCAAAAATGCCAAGCACTTTACATATCTTAGCTCACTTAATCTTTAAAAATAGTGTTTATACCAATTTTACAAGTGGGGAAACTGAGGCATAAAGTATTTATGTAACTTATTTCTAGTCATCCAGCTAGAAAATGGTAGTCAGGTAGAATCAGACAGAGTTTGTGATCTCAACCATGCTACTAACTGCCTCACTCAAATATAATGCACCCTGTGTAAGTTACTTTAGGGGAAACAAAGGCACATCCCTGGTCTTAATGGAGATTAAGAGATGTTTCAGAGTAATAGTCACAGGAAAACTAAGGCTGTCATAATAATTGGACAGATGGAGGAGTCATATGAGTTGGCATGTAGAGAGATCATTTACTGTGTTGGAGTAGGTAGAGGCAAAGACTTCATGGAGCAGAAAGCATTTCAGCTGAATCTCCCTGAGTGTACTGATATATGATAGGCAGAGAAGGCAAACTATCCTGACCACCCTTTATGGCAGGCTGTTTCCCTGCAGACCCCAAGTGCAAATGTTACCTTCTCACTGAAGAAAGCAGCCACCAAGCCCAATTTGCAACCCTCAGAGCACACTGTAATTTAATCAAGGTGAGGTTTAATTGCTCTCCTCCTTGGTTTCCCACTTACATCACCAAAGCCTTTAGAGAAAGAATCACCTTCACAATTGTACATTCTGAGACAATGACTACATGCTCTGGGGAAGGACCAAGGTTGCAGAGGGAGAATCATGCCTTCACTGCATGCTGCACAGACTCGCCACTTCCTTGCTCTGACTCCAAAATATCCAGTGTGGAGTGTGAACAACATTTGCAATAGGAATGTGGCAGAGGTCAATAAAATTTTGTGCATAAAATGCTTTTTTTTTTTTTTTTAAAAGTGAAAGACATTTTACAAATGCGATTACTTTCTTGGCTATGAGCCAAACATTGTATGATATGACCTCTACACTCCTTAATCCAAAACCTGGCAGGATTAGCTTTCATTTCATCTTCCCCAGATAACTAGCATTTACTAGAAAATGGGACAATTCCATTTTAAACACAGTTTCTAGATAATATCTCCCACTTGACATCCCTGCAGATAACTGTTAATTTTGATATTGTAAAGCTCATGTCACTGAGAAAAAATAGTCTGTTTTGGTTATAAAATATTTCATGCATATTTCTAGTTTTTAATTCCATGTTCTGCTTTACTTCAAGATAAAAGACTTCATTTTGTAACCTTTAATGTCAAAGCATAATTGGTTAGACTTAAATCCAGATTTGTAAAAAACAAAACAAAACAAAACAAAAAAACAACTCCCTTTACATGAACTGTGCTTCTAATTTCAGCCCATAGTTTCACAAATTTAATGCAAGTTTTGGGGAAATCTTTACCAGAAAAGACACTTGAAAAGCATATTTTGTGCTCATTTCAGCAGCACATTTACTAATACTGGAACAATACAGAGAAAATGAGTATGGCTCCTCTGCAAGTATATCATGCAAATACATGTAGCAATCCATATTTTTGTATGACCTTTGCAAGCAAAAACTATAACATTGCATGGTGGGGTTTTAAATATATCCAGATGTAATACATATGACAACTTCAGTATAAAGTATGAGGGAAAAGGGACTTCTATAGTTTCAAGATTTCTATATTTTAATCGAAATTGGGAAACTAGTAACTCTAAGTAGACTGGAAAATGTTAGGTATGAATATTAGAGCAACATCTATAAAACCTATACAAAGAGATATGGTCAAAAAGCCAATAAATAAATTGAAATGGAATAATAAAACATTTCAAATCTAAAAGAGGGAAGAAAAGGGAAACGGGAAAAGGAGAACAAACAAACAGAAGACTAATAATAAAATAGAACAGTTAAATTCAACCATGTCAATACTTACACTAAATATAAATGGTCTAAACATTCCAATTAAAAGACATAGATTGTTCTATTGGATAAAAAAACAAGACCCAACTGTATGTTGTTATAGAATTGCACTTCAAACATAATGATATAAATAAATTAAAAGGATGTAAAAATATATATATATCATGCAAACATTAATCAAAAGAAAACTAGTAGCTATGTTAATATAAAAGTAGATTTCAGAACAAGGAAAATTATCAGGGATAGAAAGGGATATTACATAACAATAAAAGAGTCAACTCATCCAAGCAGACATATTGATTCTAAATGTACCTACAGAGCTTCAAAATATATGAAGCAAAAACTGGTGGAACTGCTGGAACTGAAGGGAGGAAGAGACAAACCCACAATTATAGTTGGAAACTTCAACACTCCTCTCTTAATAATCAATAGCACAGTAGACAAAATATCAGCAAGGGTTTAGAAGACCTAGACAACACTATCAACTGTGTTGAACTAATTAACATTTATAGACACCCTACCCAATAATAGCAGAAAACATATTTTTTTCAAGCGCACATGGGATAGTCACCAAGATAGACCTATATTTTGGTTCACAAAACTATATTAAGTTTGAAAGAACTGAAATTATACAAATCATGTTCTCTAGCCATAATGGAATCAAACTAGATCAATAAAAGAAATATGTCTAGAAATCCACTAGTTTAAACAATCTATTAGTCAACAAAGAAGTCTCAAGGGAAATTAGAAAATATTTTGAACTCAATGAAAATGAAAATATAACTTACCAAATTTGTTCAGTTCAGCTAACACAGCATTTAGAGGGGAATTTATGGCAGAAAATGTTTATATTAGAAAAGAAGAAAGGTCTCGAATTAATAATTCAAGCTTCCACCTTAAGAAACCAGAAAAAGAAAAGCTAACAAAGCCCAAAGCAAGTACCAAAGAAGATATATCAATGATAAATAAGTATATGAAAAGATTCTCAACATCATCATTCAGTAGAAAATGCAAATGAAAAGAAAGGTGTCACTATATACCTACTAGAATGGTTAAAAGAAAAACGTCAATTCCAAGTCCTGGTAAGAATGCAGAGCAGCTGAACTCTCATCCATTGCTTTTTGGGTATGCAAAATTGTGTGTTCATTCTAGAAAGCAGTTTGGAAATTTCATATAAAGCTAACCATACACTTACCATATGACTTAGCAGTTGCACTCCTGGGCATTCACTCAAAAAAATGAAAATTTATCTTCCCACAAAAACTTGTCCATGAATGCTTATAGCAGCATTATTCATAATTGCCCCCAAATGGAAACAATTCAATGCCCCTCAATGGGTAAATGAATAAATAATCTGTGGTTGATCCATACAATGATATACCACTTACCAATAAAAAGGAATGAACTATTAATAGACACAAAACATAGGGCTCTGAATGCCTTATTAGCTTGCTTCTCTAAAATAACCCAATGAGGCAAATACTATTAGTCCCATTTTACAGACAGGATACAAAGACTTAAAGAGGTTAAGTAACTGGTCCAAGGTCACATGGATCATTATAAATAACAGAGCTGGTATTCTGACCCAAGTCTCCCCATATTTAAAGCATGCTCTATTAACTGCCATGCTTTACTGTGTTTGTGTGTGTATGCACAGCTGCACGTGTGGGAAGTAGAAGGAGGTTGGAGGATGTTGGGATGCCACTAGGGATTTGGGAATTCTTTATTGAATTGGTGGAATCAGTGAATAACTCTTCTTGGATAAGGAATGGTTAGACTGGGAATACTTGAATTCTCCTTCACTCTGCTTAAATTAAGAGACACTGAGAAATGAACTGAAAAAAGAAACATAGGGACAAAGAGGTGACATATCCCCTAGAAAAAGGAAAAACATGGGAACCCAAATACAGGAGAAAAGTGATCTTAGGTTATGTTCTGTTGCATCACCGTGTGTTTTGAGCATATTTGCTGCTCTGGTGATTGTCTTCATATAATGGTCAAACTCCTACTTTAGATAAAGATCACATAAAAATACAGTTATTATAAAATTACATTTTAAAAAGTTCCAAAAAATCTTGGACTGGGTCCAAGATAGCAAAATTACAAAATAATGGTTGGCCAGTCTGACTTTGATCCACTCATTTGATTTTCTTTTGGCCAACAGACACATATGGCCAGAAATAGCCTTTAATAACTTTAAAAAAGGGCATGGTGTTAAAGAGGGCAAGAGTTTAGGGAAGGGGCAAGGTGATGAACACTGGGTATGGGAAGCCACCATCTATACAGATGGGAATAGAATGCAGAAAGTTTTGAGGAAAGCGGGCAAATAGTTATGGGCAAACAGATTAAAGTTCTGAAAGGACAAGTGAAGAGTTGCTGTAATAGTCTACAACTAGACTCCATTAGCCCTTTTGGTAAGGGCCCCACATTTTCCTTGGGGACCTACCCCTTCTCTATTCTCAGTCCATTAGGTTCAAATGGATCTTCAGAGGTAGGAGATTCAGCCTTGCCTTTTGAGGTGGATGAATGATTTGTGGTAGACAGTCAGAGCACTGCATCGTACTGGCCACAGTGATTGGTTCAAAATGTATGCATGATCAACTCAGACCCAACGAGATTCTATTCTGGGACTTTTGTCAGAAATGTGTTTAAGAGAGAATTTTCCCTGCTGCTGAACTGATGGAGATGCTAGGATCTGATCTTGGAGCTTGTTTGCACTCTCTTGCCACCACTAAGATGGAGCCTAACTGAGAGTAACTCCAACAGAGTGCAAACTAGGGTCAAAAGGTGGAGAGAGTCCAAGTTTTGATATATTGTTTGAGTTTCTGGATCTCTTGGTGCCTGAAATTTGACATCTCTAGAATTTCCTGTCATTATGGCCAGTAAAATCTCTTTTTGGCTTGGGGCATCTTGAGTTTGGTTTTCTGTTGTTGGCAGCTGGAGATTTATATTAGCAATGGTTATAAATCAGCATAGAATAAAGAGGGACTATGGGCAAAAGATGGTCCCCATGATAGAAAAAATACCTCAGAGCTATTGTAAGTCAGACATGAGTCAACAACACAGTGATGCATTTTTCCAAAGGAGGCTACATGCAAAGGTGAATGAAGAGTATTCGTTTTAAAGTTCCAGGCCCTCATAAAAACTCTGTAAAGTCTTTGCAAGCTCTTGAGCTAAAGTACAAAATCAAAATTAAAAATATGTTCATAAATGGACAAAGTTGCAGGGAAATGCTGTATGTATATATTTAAGTGGTCATAGATAGCCATAGAATATAATGATAAAAATCATAAGACAGTGCTTCCATTAATTAATTTTTTTTCAACAGAGAGAATATCTTTATAATATCTTTATACTTTATAGTATAGTGAAAAGAGAAAGATGTGAAAAATGAAAGGAGCCAGTGGACTTAGATCTCAAAGTCTCAAACTCAAGACTTGGCTCCTGCCACTTCCTAGCCTTATAGCCTTGTCATCTAATATCTCTGAGCTTCAGTTTTCTCATCTGTAAAATGGGGCTACAATCAGCATAGTGACTGCCCAGAAACAAACAAAAGAGCTATTTTCCCCCAAATATACATAAGCCAGGCACTGAGTAAGGCATTTCACAGGCAGTTTCTCACTTAATCCCTCTCTCTACGAGCTATATATGGGTAGTTACTAGTATTACTTCATTCGGCAGCTGATGAAACTGAAGGATGTGGACTATCCAGTAAGCATAGCTAGCCAGTAAGTTCTAGAGCTGGGGTTTGAATCCAGGTCTGCTTGATTCCTGAGTGTCTACTTTTAATGACCTTTAGTAAATTCTTTTATTATTATTAATTTGTTTACATGAATATAAGAATAAAGGACGTCAAAGCTGAAGCTTATTCAAATAAGAAATGCTCACAAGTAAAGAGTGGAATGTATGCTCTGCTGTTTCCCTCACCACACTGGATGGCCTGCCCTGTTTATCTGACTGTCTTCCCATCATGGCATGAGCTCTTTGAGCTGCGTAAGGAATTGTTTTTTGAAAGGCATTGGATATTATAGAGAAAATTACAAATTCCGTTTTGAAGAAGGACAGTTCCAACTATAATAATTATTATTGGTCTAACCAGAATTGTCATTACTATATTTGAAACAGCCTCTCTTAAAGGTGAGAGTCTATTCCTCCCTTCGAATTCTAGGAATATGTCTGATTTTCTGCCTTTTTTTTCTTTCCATATCTTTCCTTGTATATATATCTCTCTCATTTTAGGATTATAGGGAAACAATAAATCAGAATAAACCCTTCCAATGCATTCTTACTTGGTCATAGCTAGACAGACACAGAGGGCATTTATCTCTGTATCACTGTAATGAGTAGTTCTCTTCAACCTATATCCAGAGAGGTAGTTCTGATTCTATTTTTCTCATATGCAATCTTTTATGATCTGCCAGAAGATAACACTTGCCCACACAAAGCTTGGTGGGTAGAAAATCAGGGAGTATAAATTGAATTGCTTCAATTTCTTCTTCCAGGGAGAAAGCAGAAAACACTTCAAATATTTCAATTTGGTTAAATTCAACAACATTTCTTGGGTACCTGATCTGGGCTAAGTGCTGTTCTTGATGCTGGGGATAAACTTACTTATAAGACCCAGTGCCCGTCCACCAGGAGCTCAGAGTGTCCCAAACACCCACGGGGTACACCTCTCACTCCACCCCATTTCTAGCTAAGGAGATACAATGTACTTTTAGGAAATTTAATTGATATAAAGCCAACTGCATTGAGGAAAGATGCCCATTGCCTAAATTTCATATCCAGAAGATGAAACTTTACTTCGGCCTACACTGGCTGCCTCATAAATGAGTCCTTTTCCCCTAAGATGGCAATTGCCATAATTCCTTTATCATTTTCTCATCCATTTATCCATGGACCACCTATTATACACCCAACACTCTTGTAGATGTTGGTTACTCCATGTGGAATGAAATAGTCATGGGCAGCCCTTGCCTGGTATGTCTTGTACTTCACTGTGGGAAACAGATCAGACGTGTAAACAAATAAATAGATGTACCATTAATTACAAATTGTGATAAATGTTATTAAGGGAACCTGGGTTACAATGCTGAAGAATCAAAGTGGAGGTGAGGGAACCTTCTTTGAAGGAAGGGCCACAGCGAAGGCATGTCTGAGGAGAAAGACGTGAAAAATGAAAGGAGCCAGTCTTTTGGAGACTGAAGGGAAGAGAGAAGGGAACAGCATGTGAGGGCCCTAAGGTAGGACAAAGCATTGTGTGCTTGAGAAGCTGAAGTCCTGGCTTAAATTCCCCCTTTCTGTCTCTACTGTGTCTACATTGTGGGGTCACATTTTCATGCCTTTCTGTGGAATTATTTTATGCAACCTTGGTAATTTCAGTACATTGTGGGAGAAAATCTGCCCAGAGCTTTTCATTCAGTGAAAAAAATCTAGCATAAAGAAACAATGCTCCACTGAATATATGTTGAGTTTGCAATAAATGACTTAAAGGAAAGAATTTCTGTATTGCTCTTAACTACTCATAATTTCTTTAGCTAAGTGCACTTTGGAAAGGTTTGCAATGCATCTCTGTACAAAAGATAAACTTTATTCTAATACTTCTGTGCAATATATGTGTTTCATGCCAAGTCTCCTCATGCTTAGTTTTGCTCATTAGCTGCATCTGCATGAGGCTAGGACATTTGGGAGATGGGAGAACCTTCCCCCCAAAGCTGATATTTTTATCTAAGTGATTTTACGTTTAAGCAAATATTGCACTGAAATTAATTCTCTTTTATTTTGCTCTTTTGGCATCCTGTAAATCTAACCCCTGTCACTTTTTCCTCTTCATAAAATTAAGTTCCCAAGATGAATAAGGCTGGCTATAGATTTAGTTACTTATCTCCCATTAACACAGCCCAGGGCAATTGCATCAGTAGACACCAGACTTAATACCCTTAATGAAGCCTCTCAATGTTAATGCCCAAAGGATCAAAATGCTGATCTAAGCTCTGTGTTACTCATAGGCACTGGCCTGTTGCGGGAAGTCATCAAATTAAAGGGCAGAAGGATGCAAAACAGCCACGCCAATACAGCAGGGTGGAGTTCACCAGACAACTCCAACTCGTGTCCTTCCCGCTGGTCACAGAGAGGCTGCCCGCAAGGCCATGTGAACGCTGACCAGACAGCCCCTCTACCCCATTACAGGGAGGCTACAGGTGGTCGGAGCCTCTCACCCTGCAGTGAAGAGAGAATAAGGGGGTCCTGCCTGAACAATAAATAGCACTGACCCTCTGCATGCACTTGCCACAAATGAAGATAAAATATCTGGACAACAAAAGGAGATGATGCGTGCTTACACTGTGTGCGTGCACAGCTATGTCTTCCACTTCCCGCAGTGTTAAGGTCATTTACATTCTTCATAGTGCCTGGCACATAGAAGACACTCAGTGAGCATTTATTGAATAAATGGATTGAATAAATGAGTGAATGAATGAGTGCCATTTCACAGTGTAGTTCATTCAACAACTGTTTGCTGAGGCTGACTCAGTGCAGGTTCTCTGCCAGGTATCTTCAAGCAATAATATTTACAAGAAATTCCAAAAATATGATCTTATTTTATAACAGCAGCCATGAGAAGTAAGTGAACAGATAACAGTCCCATTAACCCCACTTAAAAGATCAGGAAACTCAGATTCAGAGAAGGAAAATAACTTGTTCAGATTCCCTGAGCTGGAAAGGGGCAGAGCCCAGACCCAGTCTGTACAGTTCTCTGGCGTACTTTGATGCCTTAGCCTATATGTTGTCTCCCCTTAAGTGGGGCTCTGGGTCATTCAAACTGACACATGTTTAACAAGAAACTAACTCATGCTGATATACTAACATTCAAGGGCTAAAGAGATCCTCTTCCCCACACCCTGCCCCCAAATCTTATTGCTCTGGGGAGCCCATCTTGTCACAAACAAGAGGCCCCTTGGCTTTGATAGTGCAGCACACACCAGCAAACCTGAATTTTCGTTTCACCACAAGCAAACTATTTCTGGGCTGTGGAACTGACTCTCTGAGAAAGGAAACTATCAACTGATCAACCAATAGCTCATAGTCATTCAATGAAAAAGGACAGGGCTTGGGTTACTACACAGCTGGGCTTCCCTTGCTTCTGATAGGGAGTAAAAGGTTTTCAAAAAATCAGGCCAAAATTAATTCCAGATCTGCAATTGTGATATGTGTTCAAACAACCATGAACGTCCCTGGGGATTTATGCTTGGATGTGAGTGAGTTGTGGGTGAGGCTCATTGTTTTAGTTTCCTTGGCTGCTCAAGCAAATACCATTCAATGGGTTGGCTTAAACAATGGGAACTGACTGGCTCAAGCTTTTGAGGCTAGGAGAAGTCCAAATCAACGCATCATGAAAGCAGGGCTTTCTTCCTGAAGACTGGTGTTCTGGGGCTGGCTGCTGGTGATCCTTGGTACGGGGCTGCTTCTGTCACTGACAATGGACATGATGGCCTCTCCTTTCTCTTTCAGGTTCCATTGATGTTCAGCTTCTGGCTGCTCCCTCTGTGGCTTTATCTATTTGTCTACATTTCATTCTCCTTATAAAGGACTCCAGTAATAGGATTAAGACCCATCCTGATTGAGTGGGGCCATATCTTAACTGAAGTAACCTCACCAAAATGTCCTTAAATCAAAAGGAATGGATTAGGTTTAAGAATATGTTTTTCTGGGATACATAGCTCCAAACCACCACATTCATCAAGGCCCTGGCCTTGAAATCCATTGCCATCCTGAATTCATTCATTCATTCCTGAATCTTAATTGCTTATTGCTTCCCTAAGAGCCTTCTGCTAATACATAGCTGTCTGCTGGGTATAGCCCTTGGGTATACCAGTCTCCTCACACTCAACATTTCCAAAACACTGCACTAATGATCTTCCTCCCCAAATCTTCTCCTTTTCCTATATTTTCTCTCCTAGTCAGCAACACCGTCATCTATCCAGACCAGAAACGAAAAACCAAGCCTCTATTTTTCTTTACTCCGCTCATCATCCCAAATCCAGTGAGTCATCAATCTTTCCTCCTCTCAAATAGCTCCATTCTTCATCGCTGTTACTACAACCAAATGCTTTTCATACCTGCATGGTCATAGAGCCTTCCTAACTCATCTCCTAACCTCTCTCAGCCACCTACTCATCTCTCAAATCCATCCCTTGCCCCACAGCCAGAGTGAGCCATGGACAATGCATGGCAGGTCGTACCATGCTCTTGTTCAAAACCTTCTCTGGCTCACGTGGCCCATGCCATGCTCCCCTGGGATGATGTGCCAGGCTTTGACCTGGTCTCCATCATCTCTCTGTCTGCCCACCTGACCTCATCTGGCTTCAGGCTCTGTAGCTTCTGGGAATCAGGAGTCCCAATGTGGTTCTATTTCCCACATGCACACTATGCTCTTTCGCACCTCCATGTCTTTGCTTAGGTTGCTTGAAACACTCTTCCCACATTTCCTCACCCAGCTAACTCTTCCTTATCCTTAAAACGCACATCCCCATAGTTCCCTGTGCAAATCTCTGCACTTGCTCTGTCACTTATGAATTATTTGTTTATGTATTTGTCTTGCTCTCTTGACCCAAGTTCTTCAATAACAGTAGCTATCTTGCCATCCCTCTATTAATCACTTACTGTATTATAATTATTACTTTACATATCTATAACACCAACAAAGCTTCAAGCATTTAGGAAGCAGAGTCAGTGTCTCTTATCTTTATTTCCAGGTGTCTAGCACATAGCCAGGTACATGGTATATGTCTATTTCTGCCTGTCTGTCTATATTCACACATCTATTCTGTAAAATTCTGTTTTATTCCTATCGTTGCAGAATTTAAGACGCTGCTCCAGTTCTTAAAGGTCTTACACACTAAATCATGTAAGCAGTGCTTTTTCGTAATCAGCTGCTGGTACTGATATTTTGATTAAGTGGCAAATGGCTCCCTTGACCCTCATCCTGAAATTTGCTTTTGTCAGCAGAAAACTGTTTTTTTGTTTGCCAACAGATGCCATAGTGAAAATAAGAAAACACAATATGAGAAAATGCAATGGTGAGCCATGACTCTAGGTAAAATATATGAACAGTTAATTCACAGGAAAAGGAACATGATAACTAATAAATATATGAAATGTATCTCACTTAGCTAAGAAACACATATTGTACCAATGACAGAGTTTCTCACCTATTCAATTGGTGTTAATTTTTAAAGACTCACAGTACAGATTGTGGATAAGTTTGCAATGTGAGTAGGAAGTATAAATTGGTACAACCATTTTGGTGGACGTGTTATCTCTCAAATTTGAAAAATTTTGCATTATAATGACCTAGCAGGTCCACTGTTAGGAAACTCTTAAATGAGCAAAGATGTATGTTTCAAGATGTTCACTACATCATTGTTTGAAATAAGGAAAAACCTAGAAGAAAATTAAATGCCCTTCAGTAGAGGATTGCTTAGATTCATTTTTGGATATCCGTTTAATGAAGGCTGTCACTAAAAGGATATATATATATATATATATATATATATGAAGGGACATGGAGAGATTATATGATATATTGTTAAATCTAAAATAACCAATTGGCAGAATAATGTATGCATTAATTTTTGTAAAAATTATATCCTTTTATATTATATATATTGTCTAGAAAGCCACACATTCACCTGCAAATAGTTATTATTACTAGACAATGGGATTGGGGAGAGGGCGCTTTTCTTCAATGTTTATACTGCTTGAATTTAAATTTTTTTTTTTTTTTGCTAGAAGCAAGTCTTTGTTTTCTAAGTAAAAATGATTAGGTTGAGGGGAAAAGCTAGTCTCTTCTGCTCAGCCCTCTCAGAACCCCTCAGGCTACACGGACTTCTCGCCTCTGTATGAACGCAGCCACGTTTGTCTTGGGGAAGTCAAGGCCCTTCTCCTCAGCAGGCTTGTCCCTGGATTAGGGACCCTCGTTCCTCACCAATACTCTCATTCTAACGTTCTTATTTTCCTCTCCTTTCTTCAAAAAACATGTCCTGAGACCCTCCTATGGAGGCTATTATCCTGACATCTGCCCAGGGCAGAGAGGAACCTGTTTCCCCAGCCGGTCACATCTGATTTTTGACGGGCATGGCAGAGAGAATGCCGGGACTAACACGGAGGCCTGCAGTCCACATGAGGGCTGTGGGGGAAGCCGAGTTTCCTAGGATAGTTTGTACCAGAATCGCTTGGGGAGCTTCTTAAAAATGCATTTTTCTGAGCTCCCCCCACAAGTACTGAATCTGAGGGTGGGGCATGGAAATCTACATTTTTGAGAAGCTTGTGATTCTCATTCATGCCCACTACAGCTACTGGAAGAGAGGGAGTGAAGAGAGGAGAGTTTGGGGGCTGAACACTTTCTTGCCACTCTCCTGGCTTTCCCACTTAATTGTTGCACAAGCAAGACCTCCTGATTTTGCCTGACAATATCAGCCCATGAAGCTTTCAATTCCTGATTCTGAGAGCCTCAGAAAGATCCCATATAGGAAAGAGAGAAGAAATTCCAAAGAGTGGGAGACTAACATGACTTTGTAAAATTAAATTTCAACCCATAGATCAGTTTATCTACAGATTTATTTCTGTATCTGGGGAAACTTTTCTCTGCATTGTCTCCCCT
Source organism: Cabassous unicinctus (assembly GCA_029593785.1). Classification (NCBI taxonomy): domain Eukaryota; kingdom Metazoa; phylum Chordata; class Mammalia; order Cingulata; family Chlamyphoridae; genus Cabassous; species Cabassous unicinctus. Next base: position 14,394 of record JAQZBX010006911.1, on the reverse strand, counting down.
GTGCTGACATCCGCCACTGTGACCAGGACTGATGACCACCAATACATTAAATGAGAATGAATTAAAAAATTTTTTTTAAAAAATCAACATTTTGATCCTTAAGTGGAATCTGGAGGGCCCGTTTTGAGAATGAGCAGAATAGATAGCCATAAAATGCTATGTTAATTTGAGAGGCTATATTTTATTAAAGGCAAAAATGGTGTCTTTGAATAAGAAGTCCTAGGGTGGAATCCCAGGAGTCCTAATGGCACTAGCTAGTATAGCAGAAACAAAAGTGGAAACAAGTCAAGCAAACCAACAAAAAGGTGCTACTTGAAATGATGGCAGAGTAGCTTCTCCCTGTTACTGGAAAGTCTGGATCTTAAAACACCGGAAGCCCAAATTTGCCCCCAGGGAGGCCCTTCCTTTATTCTCTGAGGAATTCTGGAGCAGCGGTTCTCAAACTTGGCTACACTTGGGGGCTTTAAAAACCTTTATGCCCATCTCCCATCACCAGAGATTCTGGTTTAATTGGTCTGGGGCTCAGCCTGGGCACCAGGATTATTTTTTAAATCTCCCCAGGTTATCCTAATGTGCAGCCAAGTTGGAGACAGCTGCCTATTAGAGCGCCTTAAAACCCACAGGTGGAGGGCAAGATTTAGCTTCCAGGATGTTCTAAGACGGGGAATAATCCAGACACGGGGTGCTTCCGAGTGAGACGTGTAACACATTGTTTAAGAATGAAAAGGTGGTTGCAGCCAATGCTTTGGGTACTCTGTGTCACACCCCCTGATCCCACCTCTGTCTTCTGCTCTAGCTGCATTGGACACTTCCATGAGCTTGACTTAGGCCATCAGTTCCCGCCCCCAGACCCTCCTCCTGGCCTCAAGCACTGTGGGTCTTTCTACTTTCTGTCTCAGACCTTCTTGAAGCAGCAGGAGGACAGAGAAGGCATGTAGGGCATGGACTCAAACTATGTTTGGGCATTAAATGGAAGGGTAACTGCTAAGATTTGGAGAACAGGGGTTGCAATAGTTCTATGGCCTGGGGCAAATTATTTAACCTTTCCAAATGGCAGTTTCCTTATAGGTGGATAGGTTGATGATTAGGGCTATTAATAAATACTTAATGTGGATTATTGTATTCTCCATTAAATGACAAAGAATGTATACGTATCTGAGTCAAAATAGGTGCTCAACACATTAAAACTTTTATCCACACCATCATACTTCATACTCAAATAATCCTGTAAGATAATTAGAGTCGATGCTGTCACCATCATCTTCTGGAGGAAAAAGTAGATCCAGAAAGTTTAATTGACACATCTCAAGTTTCAAAAAGTGTTAAGGCAAAAAAAAAAAAAAAAGTGTTCTGTCCAGGAACTCAGATCTCTTGGCTCCTAATTGACACTTCTCATTCCCTCTTTTATATTGTACTGCAAACTTTTCCTCAAAAGGACAGCAGAAATTTCCATGTCATTGACTAATAGAGAGAGAGGAAAGGAGAAAAACTAACGGAGCAGGAAATATTTAAAGAGTCAAGTTTGTCAAGTTTGGTCACTCCTTTCAGAAACCCAAATGCATTGTTTAATGACTACCTGCAATTGTCTGATGCCTCAATTCCTTTTCAGTGACATAACTCTTTCTGAATGTCCCTATCAATGCCTCCTTCTCTACTGTTCTTTTGGCTTGTTTGCCTCTGGAGATGGAATCTCTCAGAACTGTGTCTGAAAAAAAACTAGTTAGAGTTGCATCAACCCAGTGTACAGCCTACATCTACCCTGGCTCTCACTCTGTTGATTTGGGCTGAAGTTACTGGCCATTTTGCACAATTAGTCAAGTCACCCAAATGCCAGTTGTTTGACTGGAGCAACCAAGCAGGCCCAAGGGCTGTGTCACAGCCAGAGTAGGTTTTTAATAACTCTCTCCACCCATGTCCTCTATGGGTTCAAATGTTCAAGTCCTACCTCACCAGGAAGCCCTCTCTTCCCCTTCCATCTACAGTGATTTAGTCCTCTTGAAATTCAGGTTGGCTCCTATTGCTTAATTTGGCAGTTACTTTACCCACCCACCCCCGCCTTTAATCCTAAACTGTTCTATTATTAGTTTTCTTTTCACTCTGTAAATCTTGTCCCCCCAAACACACTGTAATGCCTTGTGATTATGGACAGCATCATACACTTCTTGGTATTTCCCCACAGTGCATGCACGGTGCTGGAAACATGTTCAATAAATATTTGTTGAATAAGTGAATGGATGTTGAATGAATTCAGTGGTGTTTCTGAATATCAAGTATTTTATCAGTGAATTCCCAAGGGCTCAAGGTTTTTAAACCTTGTGTGTTTTACAGTGTAAGCTTGTGTTAGCTTACTTTGAAAATAATAAGGGGAGTCTTGTTCTTGGGAATCTCTGCTCTCCACATTCTCTCTCTATCTCACCTCATTTGATCTTAGTTTAACAACCCTTATTCAACTTCAGGTCTTAATATTTTTTTGCAGACACTGCACTTTACCTTTTCTTGCTTCCCTCGTGAATAGCCAATATAAGGACATCACTGTCATTCTGGTTGTGTGAATGGCTATTCCTTTTCTCCCCTTTAATTCTCACAACATTGCTAAGAAGTTCTTTTGCAAATGGACACCCAAAGCTCAATTTCATCCAAAATTTAAAAACATAATCTTTCAGTAACAGTTTAGGCACCCAATGCATGTTTGGCCAGCTTGAAAGAATAAATTGCTTCGATTGTGTTACTGGGTAGAAAGGCCTGAGAGTGCTAGCATATGTGAGAACAAAGGAATGAATAAATCAGTGAATGGGCCGTCTAAAGAATTGCATCAATGTCAGAAGTCTCCCTTGGCTTGCTGAAGATTTTGCTCACCTTGGGGTATGTACCAGGGATGAGTTATTTGTTGGGTGGCAGAAGGTACAGGGATAGGGGTGCACATAACTGGAAAGACTGGTATTTAGTCATAGACAGGGACTTCTCAAAAGGCTATTTGCTGAGTGGGTAGAAGATACTAAAATTGTGTTGAGAAGATGAGGCCATTGACCACTAACAATGAACCTTAGGGTATGAGGTTGAGATCTGGGCCTTCAGACAGTGGGACTGGCCCAGTGTGACTTACTGTACTCATAGGACTTTCTTACTGCTATTGGCTTTTTTTCTGGTAGAGCTCATTGGCCCACCCCCTTGGGTAGCTTTCAGCAGTATTAGAGATACACTATGTCTAGACTGGAAGTGAACACACCTGGTCCAAGGCCTTCATTTTCCCCTTTTCACTTTCATGGATGAAAATATCCTAGCACAGATAGCTGTTTTGCTAATGTCCAGTTAGTGGACTGCATGGTTCAGTACTATTTGTTGAATAAATGAATGGGTTTTGAACTCATCTACTTTTGATATAACTGCAAAACTTAAAGGTCCTACCTCTCAGAGATGTGCTACCCACCCAGATGGATCCTCTCTCCGTAGGATCCCATGTATTACAACCCGAGAGTGTGCTCCATCTTTGGCAGAAAGGGGCCAACCAAGGCTGTGTTGGGTTGACTCTTCAGGGCCCTTCTTAGGGATCATCTTTGTAGCTTCACACCTTGGTCTTGACTGCTATGCTATGCACATAGGAGCCCCGGACAACTGAAAACAAGAGAAAGAATCCTGCAGAACTTGGAGCCACAAAAGTTTAGTGACTTCAAAACCCTATCTTGATCACAGTTTCACATAAGCTCAGCTGTAGTGGGCTTCGTCAAATTTAGTATACATTAATGAATAACCATGGGTTAGAAGATTCTCTCTTTCTTTCTCTCTCTCTCTGTCTTGCTCTCTCACTCTTTTGCTCTTCTGCTCTTTTGCTCTTTTCCAGATTGGTTCATCTGGGGTCCTGCTTTCCTAAAACATTTTGTTTTTAAAGAATATGACATGTATTCTTACTAATTTGGATTAGTTATTTTTCACATCACAGGAAAAATTGTTAAAGAATCCAAACCATTTATTTTCCTAGATTTTGCAGTTACAGCAAAAGTAGACTAGTTGTTATAAAATAAATTTACTAAAATTAATTGTTTTATGATATATAGGCAATTAATAACTTTACAATGCTCTAAAACCTATGTACTCTGGTGATTAAAATATCTTTAAATGCTTGGATAATTCAGCTCAAAATAAGAAAATTATTTTGAAATGATAAAACCTCATAAGAGAAAAAAAGAATAAATAAATATACCTTGTTCATGGATGGAAAGTCTAATATTCTTAAGATAACAAATCTCCCTAACCATATACAAAGTCCACATGGTATATTCTATAAAGCCTGATTCACTGATTTTAAGATTTCTCCAGAAGAACAAGAAAGAAAATTACCAAAATATTATTTTTCCCCAAGGGGATTGATAAAGAATTTACCATTTTGAAACATGAGACCATTACCAAAACTCTATGATATTGGGTTAAAAGCAAGAAAAAAAGTATGGAATAGAACAGATATGTCAAAAATAGATAAACTATTGTAAGAACTCACCATATGAAAAATGAAAGTGATATACAAACACAAGAAGTAATTGTTGTTTACCACATTGGTACAATCAGATCACATTACAGAGATACATAAGTTTCACACTTCACATCATATACTACAATAAATTTTGGTCAAAGGAAAATAATGGATACGAGAAGAAAATAAGCATATTTTTTCTAATTGAAGGAAGAAACATTTCTGAGTCCCTAAGGTATAATTAGACGTAAGATAGAACAAAGGGTTTAAAAGAGAAAATGTAGGTAAGTGAGAAAATTATATTCATGAACACTAGAGGCAAAGCTTTACTATATGAAATGGACAGAAACTTGATATAACTATATAAGGTCACTACTCAGCTTTCATTCAAAATGAGGTCATGGGAAATAAATGGAGGGTTTGCATGCAAGGAAATGTTGACAATAAGTCACCATATGGAAAAATGCTCAGTCTCAAATAATAACCAAAGAAATGGAAACAAAAGACCACGTATAGCGATTAAAGGACAGGCCCTGGCGGTGCTGGCTTTGCCGCTTTTCGGCTGTGTGGTTGGTGGTGGTGGTGGTGGGGTGTGGGTGATGATGACAGACGATGCAGCCATGGTGTTGGTTTGGGTGGTGCTGGTTGAAGGTGATGATCATGTTGTGGTGAAAAATTAATCAATAAATAACAATATTGGTGTAGAAAGCATATGCGAAGCTTTTGGTCTTGCAGTTACTTTTTTTAAAGTCTTTCTAAAAAGCAATCTAGCAACTATAGCAAAGAGCTGTACACTTTGACACAGAAATTAAACTCTCAGGAATATACATCAGGGAAACATCTCCCAAGTTAAAAATTATCTGGAAGTGGTATAGCGATGCTATTTATAACTGGGAACAATCAAAGCCTCAACAATAGGGAAATGACCAAGCAATTTATGATACATCAACATGATGGAATAATCTCATGCAGCTATTTAAAGTGAGGCATGAGGACATGTGCATATGAAAAAAAGAACGTGTTAGAACAACACGAAACAATGTGTTCAGATAGCCAGTGGACATTCATGTGCTTTGACCTAAAAACAAGAAAATACACACACTTGTATGTGAATTTTCATAAGGGTTTAATAAAAATTAAGCTTTTTCTTTACACGAACCTCAAACTTTATCTTGCTCCAAATAACTGACCTATTCTGAGATTGTCCTGCTCCCACCATCTCCCTGGAGTTCATTTGTCACCTTAGTGCCCAGCTCCAAACTCTGATCCTCACTTTATTTATCCTCACAATGGTTAGGAAGAGCTTTCAAGAAGCTGCTCCGAAGGGCTTCACAAAACACAGCAGTTGTAAAAGACTGATGTGAGTTAGGTTTGTGGTTATATATAAAAGCCCCATAATATTGGTTGGTTGTGAATTTGGGGGTAATTACTTGATTTCTCCATTCTTCCTTTTTATTTCAACTATAAAATGAAAATAGCAATAGTAACCAACTTATTGGCTGGTTGAGAGTATTCAATGAGGTGTTCCATGTAAAACATAAGAGTGCTCGGTACATAGCAAGTTAACGTCTGTTACTGTTTGTATTGGATATATTTTTACTATTGCTATTATGGCTACTGTTCTGGAGAGCACCAAGAGCTCTGGATTGAAAACAAAGGAACTGGGTTACCAGTCTCTTCATCTGTACAGTGGGAAGGTGAGAGCCAGTGATTTGTGACATTCTATGACTCTATTGTCTAGAAGAGAATAATCGTCTCTTTTATTTCATTTTGCTCCGTGTCAGAAAGGAGAATAATAATGCCAAAAAATAAGCCAAAATGGACTTTCAATAAAACCCCTCATTTTTTGAAAATTAAAAATTGTCTTAATATGATATTAAAGTTTACCCTGCCTAAATATTCTGAACATTTTCTTAACTATCACAATGGAAACTTCAGAAAGATTGTATTTCTTCACTAAATTTTGTACTTATCTTTAAAACAAATAATGGCTGATGTCTTTAAATTGGATTTAATTTTATTTTTCAATAATTCCTACCTTGACTTGGGTTTCTGTATCTCCAAGTTTTTCTCTGATTTCTTTTGGAGGGGAGTGGAGTTTTTAAACATTCAAAATAAATTTATTCAAATTCACATCAAGATAGAAACGACACTGTATGGCCCTTTTAAAAACGGGCAGGTGGGCTTAGCAGGTACCAGTCCCTTCAGGGAGGTGTTTCCCAACAACCACACCTCCTCAATACTGGCATGCCTCTGAAAGGCCCTAGAGGGCACTGTTTCCTGTTATTAGTTCAGCCCCATTTTCTCCATTGGAAACTGGAAAGGAAAAAAAAGGAGATACGTCTTAAACAGAACATAGGCTGCATGAGTCCAAGGGGGCACGAGAGAGTCATCTCTAAGTTCCCATTTGACAGATGAGGATGCAGAAGTCCAGAGAGATGGGGCGTCTTGCGCAAGTTCACTCTTCTGCCACTCATGGTAGCAAAGACAAAGCCAGAACCCAGAGCCTAGACACCTAGGCCTCCTCGGCTCCACCACACAACCGCTCTGCGTTGCTGAGGATAAAACACACTACCCATCCAGCAGGATGGGAGGACAAGCACTGCAGGATGCACATTCTCCCTTGCATACCCTCTTTTTGTTTACAGGGATACATTTTGGAACTGTATAATTCACAGGGATTTTCTACCCAGCGACTCTACCTAGCCCACCCATAAGCCACACCTACTGAGGACCCTGCCTCATAGCACCAACAGAACAAACATGTCCAGATATGAATGGGTAGAAAGTGTTGGTTGCTGCTCCTGAATGTGATGGTGATGGCGAGACTACTGATGGTGATGATGGTGACTGACATTCACTGAGTACTTTTTGTGTGCCAAGTATAGCCAGGCACTTCATTTACACTGGTTCATTTACTCCTCACAATAGCTTTATAAAAGTATGTGCTATTTTTGTCCTCATTTAATAGCTGAAGAAAGTAAGGATTAGAAGCTAGCCTGGAGTCACATACCTGGTGGGCAGGGAGCTAGACTGTAAACCCAGATCAATGTCTTCATTTGTGAACCCACTGTGTTCTCAAACAACAAGAAAGAAGCGAGACTGGACTTAGGAGAGGGAAGGACTTGAGATGGTGGCACTGTAACAGTTAAATTAATTTTGGATCTCTTGTAAGACTAGAGCAAATAAGGCAAACTCCTGATGTGCTAGGTTCATGTTCTATTTATAAATATAAGCTGGGGGAAGTTGCTGGAAAGTTGAAGGGTAAATGTAGCCCTTAGAAGAAGCTAAGGAAGGTCAGGATCTACTCTGGGGACAGCTCAGGCAACACATGAAAATATCTAAGCCTGGAGAGGGCAAGAAAGGAAAATCCCTTCACTTGTGCTTCATTTACTTCCTGAGGACAGTTCACTCACCTTCCTGTGTCTCCATTTTCAAAACTATGTGAAAAAAAGACTGGGGAAGGGGGACATATCGCACCAAGTTATGGCAGAGAAGCCCTCTGTTTATAGCTTGCATAAGGCATCATAATTTGCCACATGCTTACAGAGAGTGGCAGCCAGTCCTTCAGTTCACAGGCTCCCTGGAGGCCTGCTCTGCCTGCTAAGTACAATGTACCATGCTAGGCGCTCTGGGGTTGACAAAGCTGAAGAAGATGCATTGCCTGCTTCCATATGCTTGTGCTGGGGAGAAGAGACATCTGCAGCCAAAATGATGGGGGCAAATTAGTGTGTGCTGTCTATGTGGGTGCAGCCCCAAATCCAAAAGCAAGCATAATAAGTATAGTAAGTAGCCATCCCTGGGATGCTGCTTGGGAATTCTGTCCTTGCAAAACACCACCTTGTTTGGGCCTAAAGTTTTTTATGAGGGCTTCCTTGCTCTCATTAAAGTCTTCTAGACTAATAAAAAAGGAGGTGTTCTGATAAAAAGAGCCACCTAAAACCATATTTATGCTTTGGCATGAATGTATATACCAGATTCCTTTCCAACAGCAATGCTCAAAAAGGGTGGGCAAAGCCGTGGAAGAAAGAGCAACAGGGGGGGATAAAGGAAGGGGAGCAGGGAGTAGACAATAGGAGACTGCGGCTTCTGGAAGACAGATTTTTACCTATATCCTCACTTTAAGACCCGGACAGCTAGAAAGTTACATAAATTTGTAAATTTCAAGCTGTGGATCCAAATTCTTTTGCTTTCAGTATTGTTCTGAATTTTCAGGGCACAGCTAAGATTTAAATGGAGATTTGGTGGTCTCTTGCCCCACACTGGAAAAACAGACCCGATTGTCATTGGCAGGAATCTGGGTTTCAGGTGAACCTGGAAGAGAATATTTGGGGGGACCTGATTCTCTTATTAAACAGTCATCTATTTCTTGCACATGGTTTGTCTTTGGGGAGCCACAGAGTCACTGAATGTGCAAAAGAAATTATCAGCATTTCCTAGGATTACAGCACAATAAAATTACAATCTAAAGTCTAACCAATTGAAACCAAAGAAAACGAAAGATTGCATCTTGAATTCAAAATGTATCCTGAAAAGTCATCTGACAGTGAAAGTCAAATCGGAAACGCTCTCATAAATCACCAGAGGCTGTGGCAGATTCATCTGCTGTGTCTGAGGACTTCATTCTTGGGTGCTCAGCTCCCCCAGAATTCTGCTGGCACCTAGCACACTTAGCATAAATAAATAATTGTTAGTTTGCTGACCTGGAGTGGGCAGCAGCTCCACCCCCAAACCTAGAATAAAATGCCCTATTGCATTTTTAATGCTACCCCCAAGATTCTGTGTCAAGTTTCCACAAAGGTTGCCAGAGGAATTAGCTGCCACTTTTTAACAGTCAGCTCTACAAGGTCAGAAAATAAACAAATCTGACAATAATTTTTGAAAAGTTAAAAAATAAAAAACAAAACAAAAAAAAAACACCTTGATCCAACACCCTGCATTTTAGATTTTCAGAAAGTTTGGCTTCTATAATTTTACCATCTGGTCCAACATACTGAAATTAACTTTATTTAATATGATATCAACAAAGTTATTATTATTTTTCTTGCTTCCTTCCTCTCCTTCCTCTCACAGATGTGGGAACTGCCTGTCCAGGGGAAGCATTACTCACCCTGGCTGACTCAGAGCAAGTGCAGCTTCATGAAACATTCTGGGAGGGCAGAATGTTACTTGGCCCTTTCTCCATGAAGCTGTATGCCAAGAAACCATTGCCCTTCTGGGCCACAAGTTGGTCTAACTGCCAAGGATCTCGATTCTCTGGGATCTTTTGTGGAAATTTACTTAATGCCATTGGATCTCTGGACCCCAGTTTATCAAGACAACTGAATCAAAAACACTAAGCCAGATCAAAATTTCTTTAACCATTATTCAAATTCAAGGTATTTTTTTTTCTTTAAAAAAACTAGATCTGTTTTTAAAGTTAGTAAATAATCTATGAATTGTAAATAGTCTAAAAACAGAGATATAAAGAAGAAAACATGGCAAGCACCTGTAAGAGCTCTACCGTGTTACCAGTGTGATATAGTCCCTTCCTTTCTTGTGTTCTACACAAGATTTTTGTTTCTTGTATTTTACAAAATTGAAATGATCCTGTATTACCTGTTTGTATTTATCAAGATACTACTATCTACCACATCTTATTCTTTCTTTCTACCTATCCCCCCCCCACCCCAGTAAACAATATTAGCATAATTTCTAACATTTCTGAGTACTTGGAAGCACTGGATAAGTAATACACAATGGATATAAATATCTGGCATTATTACCTTTCAAATACAATTTTCAATCACCTTAATGTGTGTAGGCAGGTGGTCACCTGCGGGTAGGTGGGCAGGAGTGGGGGTGGAGGGACAGGGGCTAGAGGAGATCAGAGTTACTATGTAGTTACTTTAACTCTCTAAGTAGACTTTGTTGAAACATCAGTTTCTGATGATGGTAAAGAAACAAAGTGGTCTCAATTTCCAGAGATGGATCTTAATTCACTTGCCCCTGTGCACCAATTCCCTTAACTTTGATGTGTAATCTTCCCTTTTGGGGTTTCAGTTTCCTCCACTGTGCAGTGAAGATCCTCTCTAAGGCACCATTCTTCTCTGATAGCCTCTGATGCTATTTTCTCTGCATCACTTAATGATCTTTCTAATCAAAGTAAAATTACCAGCAATACAAGCCCATAAATTCTAACTCAATGGAAGCAAAGGAAATAAAATGGAGGATTAACGAGGGTTCCCAAAAACAGACTGTGACAGTTGACTAACAATGCAGAGAGGTGGAAGATCAAAAGTCTTTTTCGTGTGCTATCATTGTCTGTTCTGGGATAACACATTTTACTTAATTTAGTGGAAGTCTTTATGGGTAATTCAATATGGTCTTTTTTTTTTTTTTTCTTCTTTTTTTTTTTAAAGGATCTTTAGATTACATAAATGTTGCATTGAAAATAAAGGGGATTCCCATATGCCCCACCCCAACCCACTTTCCCCCATTAACATCTTTCATTAGTGTGGTACACTTGTTACAATTGATGAACACATACTGAAGCATTGCTACCAAGCATGGTTTATATTTTACATTATGTTCAGTGTGGTCTCTTAAGAGAACCCAGCACTCACCTGAAAACCACTTTTTACTTTTCAGTTGAGTATATACTCTATGCTAACTTTTTTATAAAGGCCCTTTGAGACAGAGTCCATTTAGAGTAACTTTTATGCCAATCTGTTAATAACAGTTATTTCCTTAAATAGAAGCAAGTGACAGCCAAACCTAACACATAGGAGGCATTGGTTGCTGACAGACATGCCCGGAGGCAGGCAACAAGCCTTACTGCATGCTCAAAAGAAGTACTGAATCCAAAGACACAACCTTAGTTTATTTGATTGTTTAGTAATCATGGCTGAAACAATCTGTGCCTATATACCTGCTTGGTGTAGGAAGAAGCTTGGAATCTCTGACCTAAATGGAGGAGGATTTATCGTGACCCTAATAAAAGTTAAAATCCATGGTTCCTCACTTGCAGTGGCCCCTCCAAGGCCCTGAAAGGGACCCTAGCACTGTGTTCACATGGTTGGCTGTTTTTGCAATTTTGCAAACTTAAGGTATTTGAACTGAAATTGGGTAGGGCCAGTGTTTTTCTATTCCAGCTTTCCCTCTGTATATACCTCTATATCAGGTATCATAGGTATTTGGGGGACTTTACTAAGGGGGATGCTGGATTGAAGATATATTCATTTGGATTGAGTGGCATATTTTTGCATAATTCTTAGTTACATCTGGTAATAGTTACATTATTGCTAGCTGTCGCAGTGAAGGACTGGCTTCCAGTAATACCCTTACCACCTGCGGTACTGACTTAGTCCAGGTCATGACCCAAAGGTGAAAGGTCAGAGGTCATCTTGCAATATAAATATGTTCTATGATGCCAGGCACCGAAAGCTTATAGGGTGATGGAGGATCATCAAGGTTTGAAATATACAGAGCCAAAAGCTAGTCTGTGGTCAGTTCTCCCAATTATGATATGTAAAATTGCAAGCAGAAGATTTATTTCTCACCCATACCTAGTCAAAATGGAAGTGTTCTCCTGTGAGGAATATACTCAATAATGCAGCAAAAACAATAAAAAGTGGGCCATACATTTATAATAGGAAGTACCCAAGTAGACTTTATGTATGTGCATAGCCTACAAATCTGTAGCAGTTCTATAAGTAGTTGCAAGTTGTTTTTGAATCCAAATTGTTAATACTAATAATCAAATTTCGACTGGCCATGTTAGTGGAAGAATTGAATTACCTTTGTCTTCTTCCCATGAAAAATAATTTTATAAAATCATTGTCAAATGAAGAGGCAGTAAAAGTGTATGTAGTCAAAATATGGGGGAATGGGGGGGAGTATGGCAGATGTGTGTCAGGCATTTTTAATTAATAAAACATTGTTACTTTTCTTGATTATTTTATGGCCGTGGTATTTGGCAGCTTTTCTGAGCTTGTCATTTGTTTTTATTTCTTTTATCATTCTAAATATTCACTTCTGTATCTAATTTCATATCCAATAATTGTTTGCTCCTTTGTAGAATACGAATCCCTCTTGAACAAGCTTCAGGTCTCACAAAACATGGATCTACCCTTGCTCTAACCCATTCTTGGCAGACCTGCCTCCTCACCATCCTCCTAACTTCAAAGATGTATTTATTTATTTATTTATCCCCCCCTTGCTGCTTGTGTTTTGCTGTGTCCATTCGCTGTGTGTTTCTTCCGTGTCTGCTTATCTCCCCCTTGCTGTGAGGTCCTGCTGCATCAGCCCACCGCACCGCGTGGGCCGGCCTGCCCTCACAAGGAGGCCCCGGGAAGCGAACCCGGGGCCTCCCATATGGTAAACGGGAGCTCTATGGATTGAGCCACACCCCCTTCCCAATCCTCCTAACTTCAAATGCTCTCCCTGTCTGTTCCTGGGCCTCAGGTCCAGCTTGCATCTCTCCCTCCAGTTCCTTTGCCCGTAGTAAATGGCCACTTTTGCTCTGTGCATCAACATCCCCACCCCATGTTGAAACCCAACTCTGTTCCTCAACCCAGCCCAGCTCCCAGAACCCTAGCCCAGGCCAGAGCCCTGGACTTCCTCCTTGCCTAAGAGAGGAAGTTCAGGCTGGCAGTGGGACCTTTCAGAACAGTTTAACCAATAAGTAGTTGACAATTTGTGAAGTCTTTGCAAGCTCTTGAGCTAAAGTACAAAATCAAAATTAAAAATATGTTCATAAATGGACAAACTTGCAGGGAAATGCTGTATGCATAGATTTAAGTGGTCATAGATAGCCATAGAATAAAATGATAAAAATCATAAGATAGCGCTTCTCATCTCCAGAGGGAAGGGTTGGCAGAGAGTTTGAAAACTTCAACATCAGTCATGCCATAATGGCCTAGCCATGTGTGTCCAGATGGCAACAGCAGGGAAAATGGATTCTTCTGACTGGCAAATGCGGTTAAAGGTCATACAAACTCTAATTTGAGAATTTTAAAACTAAAGTGGTCAGAGGCAAGAGAGCAAACAAAGGAACTTGTTGTGCAAAAGCACTTTCCTAAAGGCCTCTGGCATGAATATCCCCTGGGACTCCTAGGGTAAGGCAGATTTGGGAAAGATAAGAGGCTGATTAGGCCAGAGCTATTTTGCCTTGCAAATGAAGGCTGAGAGGAGCAGCTGCTGCTTCTGGGCTGCCCAGCAGACTAGGGATAGGAAAACCTTTTGGGAGCAACCGTAGATCATCTCATTTACAATCGTTTTTAGCATCCTTTCTCTATCCTAGGAAGATGATGGCCTTCATTGTTTAAATAATGAGGTTTTTAACCTATGTCCAAGCATAACATCCCTGAGGGAGTTGTTTTACCAGCTGAAAGATATGATGAAGAAACAAGATTTACAAACGCTCAAAAGTAATCCTGTGGCTAAGTCCTTACTCATGCTTCTACAAGAACTTCATTCTTACTTCCTCCCTCCCTCCCTTTCCTTTGATCATTTCTAGCTAGTCAGCAAATGTTGGGAGTATGGAGATAGTGAGATGCTCAACAACTAAATTGTCTTCAGAGAGAGGGAGAGTTGAAATGCCCTCATATCAAACAGCAAAACACCGTTAGAAATGCGGGCTCTGGAGACCAATAGGAGCAAGTAAGTGTGAGTCCCAGTTTCAAACCCAGGTGTGAACTGTCAGCTCAGCTGTAGGAACAGGCAGAATGTATCCCAAGGAGTGAGCAAACAATGGATTCACTAAGTCACTTCAGGGGCAAATATAGAGATTTCATATAGGCTCGCATTTCACTTGTTTGTCATCAGTTATTTTTTTTGACCGTGGCATATGAATCAGTCAAAAAGCTTAGGATCTACCATTCAAATAGTTACTAATTTCAGAACGTTTGGGAAGTGCTGAGTTAAACAAGGTTCACTGGATTTCCTGA
>JAQZBX010006910.1:0-51879 GCA_029593785.1 Cabassous unicinctus | reverse complement strand
TGTCTTGAGCATTGGACAATTTGACGAGTATATGTCTTGGAGTAAGCCTTTTGGGTTTTATACAGTTTGGAATTCAGTGCACTTCCTGGACATTTACATTTATGGGAAATTTTCAGCTATTATTTCCTCCAACACTACTTCTGTCCCTTTTCCCTTCTTTTCTCCCTCTGGGATGCCTATAATTCACATGCTTGTGCCTTTTATGTTGTCATTCAAATCCTTAAGTCCCTGCTGGATTTCTTCTATCTTTTATCTATCTATTCTACTCCCTGTTTGATTTCAGATGCACTGTTTTCCACATCACTAATTCTTTCCTCTGCCTCTGCTATTATGTATTTTCAGTGGTTTCTTGATTTCTTGGATTGTGCCTTTTATCACCATCATATCCATTACCTTTTTATGTATGTATACAACTTCTTCAGTATGTTTTTCCAGTGTCTTCCTAATATTCTTAGTCTCTTCCTTCACTTCATTAATTTGGTTAATGATTTTTTTTTTAGACAACTCTGATTAGTTGTTCCATGTTCTGCATCTCATCCTGGTTTTTAGTTTATTCATTGGACGGGTCCATTTCTTCCTGTTTCTTAGTCAGTTTCATAATTTTTTTTTGGTGCTTAGGTATCTCTCTCTCTTGATGGGTTTAGGCAGTTGATTAGTTTTTCTCTCTTCTCTAGGGTTTTATTTAGTTGCTGTTTTTGTGTATGTGGTAAGTTTTCTCTTGAACACTTTGTTCCTTCTTTTTCTATTTCCTTGCTGTTGTCTATGTTCCCTTGAATGAAAAACATTAGGGTCAGGGAAAAGGAAAGAGGTAAGAACAGAAAAGCAATAATAGTAACAATAATGATAAACTGTAGAAGAGTAACCATATAAGACCAAGGAAAATGAATACATAAATTATGTAAAAAGTGCAGATGATCAAGAATAAAGAACTCGGGTGCCAACAGTGAAGTGAAAAACTGAATAAGGAAAAATATCTAGAATGAATTAAAAGGCCTGAATGATAGGAAATGAGGGAAATAGAAAAGACAATAAGCAAAAAAGTTAAAAAAAATAAAGAAAACAGAGAATAGAGGAGATAGAAATGAAAACAAGAAAAACTGAAGACTAAACAAAGACAGATGGAATATAAGAACAAAAACAGAAAGCAGAAGATAGGAAGATGAAGGAAGAAAAAGAAATTGTATAGGTAGGTTAAATTGGTATACAAAAAGAGGGGAAGCAAGGAGGGGAAAACACAGCAAACAAGAAAGAAGACAGCAGCACTTAATTTTTTAAAAATGGGGTTAGGGAGAAAGAAGGAAAAAAAAGAACAAAAAACAAACACTCAAGCAACAATCAAGCAGAAACTTAGGAAAAACAGCCCATCCTATTGGGTCTCTGAGGAACTTCCCAGCCTGTTGGTGTTCAACAATAAATTATCCTGCAGCCTGCCCTCTGCAAGTTCTCAATTGAATTTTAGCAAATAAATTAAGTTAATTTTTTTTTAAAAAGAAACTTTTTAAAAGAAAAGTAAGAGACACAAGAGAAGCTAATTCAAAAATAATGTCTATGTGTTCCTTGTCCTAAAGTATCAGCTGGGTGTTTGATAACCCGGTAGATCACTACTCTAAGGTAAACCAGTAATAAAACCAGGGAACTCATATATTCAAAGCAGAGACTTCTCCACTGAGCTAAACTTTCTCCTTGTGTCAGTTACCTAAAGAGCTATCCAGTCACTTTCCCTAGGGCAAGTTTGACTCTTTGTAGTTTGGTAGAATCCTGCTGATTAAGAGCCTGTCTTTCTCTACCCCCTTTTTATTCTTATTGCTTTCTCTCCCAGTGCAGCAGATCATGATAGCCCATGTGATTGGATCCTCCCTCACCTCTCCTGGTCAGGCTGAGTTCCCTTCTGAAATTCAAATGGGAACCTGGTATCCAAACTCACCTCCGCGAAATGACACTCAACCCTCTTCCAGATCTGCCTCTCCTTCCAGGGTCAGTAAATAGGCCCTTGGAAGGTTATTAACCACTTCCTACTGCTGATCTAATTTAGAAGAGTTAGAATTTTGATAATTTTCATCACTGGACTAGTCAATTGCCTGACTCAACCCTCTTTCCCAGGTTGGCTAGGCAAATCAGGTTGCCTAAGCATATTTGCCTCTCCCCTCTTCCCAGGGTTAACTCTTGCCAGCAGGTATGCCCCCTAAAGTTCAATGGGGTCTGGGTAACCAACCCCACAGAAAGGAAACCCCTTTGTACCCTTTGCCAGGACACTCTTACTTCAAGAGACAGCTCCCTTCCACTCAGTAGCCATCCCGAGTCCTGGCTTCTGTCTTTTTGCATTGAGTGTGGTGCTTAGCTGCCCTCTGTTTCCAGCCACCAGTGCAAAAATCTCATGGTTTTCCCTTGGGCATTTTATATCTTTGTCTAGTTCCCTCCAGATCATTGTCCTGAAGCCTCCCGCTCTGTGGGTTCCCAAAATACCTCACTTGAGCAAGATCTTGCCCCTTCTCAGCTGTTTTTTGCAAAACAGATTGTGAGTGCCAACTTAAACTGACACCATCTTACTGGATCTCCCTGAAAGTTTCTTCCTAATTAGTACCTTTCCTTATATAAATTTTCTGGTGACGAAAAAAGCAAAAAAAAAAAAAAAAGAAAGAAAAAGAAATTAATTTTGATATGTTTAATTTAAAACTGTATGCCTAAAACGGCTATTATTTTAATACATAATCAATGTAAAACTGTGAATTTATATTTAATATTTTAATTCTATTTCTTAGAAATGTGGTATGTGTTTTACATTTCTAGCACATCTCAATTTGGGCTAGCCATATTTCAAAGGCTCTGTAGCCACATGTGGTTAGTGGCTTTGTTATTGGGCACAACAATTCTACAGTCTGACCCTATTACTCAATTGAGTCCTATGGATAAAAATCACAGAATCAGAGGAGGTGATCATATCCCTTTTATTGATAAGTTGTCTTTTAATAAATGAGGAAACTCGGGCACAGAGAGTTTAAAATGGCTTGCTTGAGGTCACAACAATAAATGTAGACTCAGAGGAGAATTCTGATTCTGAGTCTTTCCAAAGTACTGCACATTTTTGTAGTGATATCTAGTGGTATCCCCTAGGGTTAGAAAAGAAAACCTGGTAAGGTCTTGTCTACATGGGCTTGATTATAAAAACTAACAAAATATTCTCTAAATAATGATAAAATGAAAGAACTAGAGTACTCATGATATTTTCATTCAACTTTGTAGGTATGTTATTCTGCAGCAAAATGTATGAAATTCTTTTCTGAGAGAAAAAAGTAATATAGTGTAAGCTAGAAAAATATCTGTTGCTCCTAACAGTAATCAAATGTTATTAAAAGGTATTTTGGAGAAAACATAAACCTTGGGAGAGCTACATTAATAGACTGTGCATGAATCACACAAATGCTAGGCTCTGGGTTCAGGGCAAGAGAATCTATAGAAAAATATTAGGTAGTTTATAAAGGATCAAACTATGGAGAAGGCATTCAATTAGCCACATCAAACCATTACATCATGGGGATTTACCTTCCTTGCTCTTTCTGAGACCATAAAAACACCATGACCTGCTACCACTGACTTAGGTGGATTCTTGAACCCAACCTTAACCTGCCTTGGTTCAGGTCGCTAAAATTCTAGATTGCCAAGCTGACCCCACTACCTGACTTAGCAAATGTTATTGTTCATAATTCTTTAAAATTAACCATAATTCTTAAGCTACAGCAAACCCATTCCCATCTTCTGGGGTGTTTCTTTGGATTAGTCTAAACTTTAGTGTCCCTCAAATCATCAAGTGTCAGACCCAGGGGTAGTGCTGACACACTGACATTGCCAGAACCCTGTATCCACTCTAGAGGAGATTGTGGCCAGTACCTACTTTCCTACAGGAACACTGGAAACTTCATGCCTGAAGAAAACAATTGCTTTGCTTATAGCCTGTTGGCATGTTTTCCATGACCACATCTAATGAAACTTTTAATCTATCACCTGCAGCCTGAGAAAATAGCACACAGGGACAATACAATGCTTGTTTTGGGGAAGGAAATGAGCTGAAAGTGTGTGGCATGATATAAAGTATTAAAACTGCATTTGAACCTTGTATTGCAGGCATCAGTGTTTCACCATCAGTTTCCTAGCTTTTCTTACTTTCAATTGTGAGGCACAAATGAGAATAGATGGGTACACACTTGATAAACTCTAAAACGCTATTAAAACCTAAAGTATTACGGAAGCAAAATCCTCGAAAAAGGATAGATATAGCATTCTAAATATTTTTCATTCTTGCACTCAGTTTGAAATACGTATGGATTAATTATGGGTTAAAATTGTTCTACAAATATTTAAATTTATAGCTACAAAATTATTTTTTGTTTATTTGAGAAGTTGTGAGTTAACAAAACAATCATGCATAACATACAGGATTCCCATACATCTCTTTACCACCAACACTTTACATTGTTGTGTCACCATGTTACAAATCATGAAATAACATTGTTATAATTTTGCTGCTATCTATAGTTCATAGTGTATATTTGGAATGTTTTTCCCACAAACCGACTTATAATTAACACCATGTATTAATATTGTATATGTATTATAGTTCATGAGAGAACATTCTCATATTCATACAGTTAACCACAGTCCATCTTTCCCCAAAAGATTCACTGTGTTATATGGCCCCCTGCCTTGAACAATCCATCCAAAGTGTACACACAGTGGCTCTCATTTTCATCATGGGGTTGTGCTGTGGTCTGAGCTGTGGACATAAGTTTTGTTTTTTAATGGCTCAATTATAATGATATATATTAACAAAGCATGCAATTTAACCTGCGTGTACAATCAATAGCATTTGGTATAATCACATACTAATGCATTCATCATTTAAATTGTTACTAGGGCATTTTCATTATTTCAAAAATAATAATAAACAAAAACCAGACAAACAATCAACAAAATTCTTCACCTCTCAATCTCTCTATGCTTCCCCTGAGGTACATATCTGTTATTTTTGGATACCCTTGCACATTTATTTATTTATTTATTAAGCAGTTTTATTGAGATATATTCACATACCCTATGATTTATTCAAAGTATATAATCAATGGATTTTAGTGTAATCAAATGTTGTGAATTCATCACTACAAAAATTTAGAACAATTTCATTACTCTAGTCTTACATAACCACTGTTCTAATACATTCTTTATAAATTGATTAATATTTGCATTCTGTATGAATGGAATCATACATTGTGCCTGGTTTCTTTCTCTTAGCATAATGTTTATTTTATATAATATATTTTATTATCTCATTCCTTGTCTTTTATTCCCATAACCTCTGTTACTTTCCTTTTGAGGTTTTCAATGTGTTCTTTATGCTTCTCTAGTGTCTTTTTTTTAAAAATGAAGCTTTAGATTACATAAATGTTACCTGAAATATATAGGGCTTCATATATGACCCAACCCCTCCCCCTCCGACACTTTTCCACATTAACAGCATCCTTCATTAGTATGGTACATTTATTATAATTGATGAACACATATTGAAGCATTGCTACTAACTGTGGACTACAGTTTACATTATAGTTTACATTCTGTCCCACACAATTTTGTAGGTTATGAGAAAATATATACTGGCCTATTCCCGTCACTACAAAGTCATGCAGGACAATTCCAATGTCCTGAAAATGCCCCCATATGACACCAATTTTTCCATTTCCCTCCCTTCAGAACCTCTGGATACCATTTCCTTTATATCAATAATAAAAGTTCTTCCATTGCTAGAATAATAAGTCTATAATAGAATAATAATAAGTTTAACTAAGCCCATTATTCATTCCCTAATCTTGAGAATTTGGGGGTTTGATGCTCCCTCTGTTTCTAACTGAGAGGGGGCTTAGGTCCCATGGGATAGATGGATGCAACTATCTTGCTTGCAGTTTCAAACACTCTCTGTTCCTTGGGTTGGTCATTGTCCATCATCATCTCCTTATTATTCATCCTGGGTGAGTCTAATGAATTGGAGAGTAAGGTTTGCAATTCTGTTGATATTCAGGGCTCAAATGGCAGATGAACAGACCACAGATTTAAGACTATAGGACATATATTTGACAAGTATAGTGCTAATTATGGGTTCAAATAAAAGTGGCAGAAGACTCCTACGTAGGAAATCTATAAATGAGACTTACTCTGATACATTGAGGAGCAAAAATTCTAAAGTAAGGCCCACTGACAAGGTGCTGAATTCCAGGAATTATCTGCCCTGCCTATAGTTTATAGATATCTCTAGAGCCCTCAGGATCCCCAGTGTTTGAGGCATTTTTTCCTGTATCAGTCAATGAGATCCTGCTGAGTCATACATAAGTTTAATCTCTAGAAAGACTTCCTGACTCACTTTGAAATCTCTTAGCCCAGGAAATTCATTTGTATTTAATATTTCTCCCTTTTGGTCAAGGTCTTTTTCCAGATGCATTGCTATTTAGAGCTAGGTAATACTCACTTGGTGCCAGGGAGACTCATCCTTGGGAGTTATGTCCCATGCTGGGACATTTATATGCTGCATTTGGCTTAGAGAGAGGCCATATTTCAGCAACAAGGAGGCTTTCAGGAGGTTAATCATTTGAATTATGTAATACTAGTCTAAGTTTCAATTTCACAAGTAAATGTTCATCAGTACAATCTTCAATATCAACGGCCTGGCATAATGGTCTCTCTTCATTCACTATACATTACCAGACTACAACTGAGATTGGAAGAAGCTAGGACCATGGAGCCTTAAGGGAAAGCAGGAAGGTTGAACCCTCAGAGACATCACCCACCATCTTGCTCCAACATGAAGCCAATGACTTTGGGTTAGAAAGTACCTCTTATGGTACATTGAGTTGAACTCCTTAGGGTCTTGTGACTGTAAGCTTCTAACCCAAATAAATTCCCTTTATAAAAGCCAACAGAGTTCTATTAGTTTGCATCAGCACCCCTTTTAGTTGATTAATACAAACCACATCCTCTCCAGCACTTGTACTTTTTTTTTGCTTTTGTTTTGCTTTTTTTTTATATTTTTTAAATTTATTTTAAAAAGATACTTAGATTACATAAAATGCTACTTAAAAATATATAAGGGATTCCCATATGCCCCATTCCCCATGCCTCCCACTTTTCCACACGTTAACAACTTCTTTCATTAGTGTGATTCATTCATTGCAATTGATGAACACATTTTGGGCATTGCCACTAAGCATGGACTAAAATTTACATTGTAGTTTACACTCTCTCCCACTTGATTCTGTAGGTTATGGCAAGATAAATAATGGCTTATATCTATCATTGCAATGTGATTCAAGACAATTCCAAGTCTTGAAAATACACCCATATTACACCTCTTCTTCCCTCTCCATGATTTCAGCAACTCCAGTGGTCACTGTCCCCACATCAATGATACAATTTCTTCCATTGGTAGAATCACAATAAGTCTGTAGTAGAATACCACTCCAGTCCATATTTTGCTCCCCAGTAGTGATGATTCTGGGATGGTGATGCCCACTCTACCTCTAATTGAGAGGGGGCTTTGATCCCATATGGCTGATGGATGCTACTCTCTTGCTTGCAGTTGTAGACTCTCTCTGTTCCTTGGTGTGGTGGTTGTCCATCCTTATCTCTATTTTAGTTGCTCTGGTAAGCCTAACAAACTGGAAAGTAGATGTTGCAACTCCACTGAGGCTCAGGATCCATCTGGCACACAGACTGTCCATAGATTCAAGTGTCTTCAACATACAGCTACCAACTCCATCACCAACTATAGGTTCAAACAAAAGGGACAGAAGGGAGGCTTTGCATAGGGAAGACACAACTGAATCCAACTCTGTCACATTTGGAAGCACAAACCCCAAGTAAGGCCCACTGACAAGGCACCAAACTCTGGAGTTATCTGCCATGTCTGTAGGACCTGGGTGTCTCCAGACATCTCAGAAGCACCAATATTTGGGGTAGCCTCCACTTTGGCAGAGTGATATGCTGCTGAGATGTGCATAAGCATTACTTCTCTGATGACCTCTTGACAGATATTACAGTGATAAAAGTCAAAATGTCAAAAAAATATATTTTTTTTAATTTTTAAAATATTTTCATTATTTTTTAGTATTTCAATTTCTTTTTTTACTTTATTTTAGTTTCAGTTTTTCTAAATTATTATGTATTTTATTTCTTAAGTTTAAACCTTTCATTTTTATTTCATTTTCTTATTAATTATATTTGGCAATATTCTTGGCTTAATTTTGAAGAGATTTTGGATCACAGAAGTTTCACAACTGTGGCAGGGAAGGATCATTGGTGTGGGGTGTCAGTGATAGAAGATATATGGGAGGAGGTTCACCTGGACACACATATAAGGTAAATAAATATGTTCAAATATTCATGGGGCATTGCCACAGTGGGTAGAGATCCACACAACTGAAAGAATATTAAACTCCCATGCAAGGGAGTGCTGCCACATTCTCTAATGGAACAGGAATAATCCCCCAAGCACAGGTGCAATGGATAATGAAAAAGGATGGTCCAATGATGGGCCTCTGATATTGACAACTATGGTTATGAGACTTTGCTCTTAAAATTGTAACTTAACCTGGTGTTGTAGGGTACCTAAGACTAACCTATTGGGAGACTCCTTGTTGTTCAAATGTTGCTTCTCTCTAAGACAAACTCAGAATATATAGGCTTTACCTAACTCCAGCATGGGAAATGACTTCCAGGGATGAGCTTTCCTGGCACAAAAAGATTACCACCAAGCACTAGCTGGTGATGCAACTGGATAAAGACCTTTAATAAAAGGGGAAAAAGGTTTCCAAATATTTTCTCCCATTAACTATGCTGCCTTTCCCCTTACTTGACAAACTGTTGAAGTATGAAAGTTATTGTTTTTTTTTTTTTTATTATTTTGTGGAGGTCCAATTTGTCCATTTTTCTTTCATTGCGCTGGCTTTGGAATTAAAGTTTGTGAAAACATTTCCTACTAAATGATCACATAAATATTCCCTTATATTATCTTCTAGGAGATTTATGTCTTGGCTTTTATATTTAGATCTTTGATCCATCTTGAGTTAATTTCTGTGTAGAGTGTGGTGATCCACTCTCAGTCATTTGGATAAGAATATCCAGTTTTCCAAGCACCATTTGTTGAAGAGGACATTTTCTGCCATTTGAGTGGGCTTGGTGGCCTTGTCAAATATCAGGTGACCATATGTGTAAAGATCTATATCAGAACTCTCAGTTTGTTCCATTCTTCAGTATATCTATCCTTGTGACAATTCCATACGATTTTGATGACTATAGCATTGTAGTATATTTTAAAGTCAGGCAGTGTGATTCCTCCAATTTTGTTTTGCTTTTTCAATATGTTTTTGGCTATTTGGGGCCCTTTGCTCTTCCAAATAAATTTCATCGTTAGCTTTTCCAAATCAGTAAAAAATGCTGTTTTAATTTATATTGTGTTTACATTAAATCTGTAAATCAATTTAAGAAGGACAGGCATCTTAATGAAGGTTTAGTTTTCCAATCCATGAAGAGGGAATATTTTTCCATTATTTAGTTCTTTTTTATTTCTCTTAACAACATTGTATAATTTTCTGCATACAAGTCCTTTGCATCTTTATTTAAACTTATTCCTAGGTATTAGATTCTTTTAGTTGCTATTGTAAATGGAATTTTTAAATTGATTTCCTCCTCATAATGCTCATTATTAATTTACAGAAATGCCACTGATTTTTTTTCGTGTATTTGCCACTTCACTGAACTCATTTATCAGTTCTAGAAGCTTTGTTGTAAATATCTTGGGCTTTCTATGTATTGGATCATGTCATCTTCAAATAGTGAAATTATTACATAGTCATTCCCAATTTGGATGCCTTTAATATCATTTTCTTTTTAAACTCCTTGAGCTAGTACTCCTAACACAACGTTAAATAAGAGCAGTGACAGTGTACATCCTTACCTTGTTCCAGACTTTATAGGGAAAGCATTCAGCATTTATCTATTGAATATGATGTTAGCTGTGCATTTTTTCATATATATCTTTTATTATGTTTAGGAAGTTTCTTTCTATTCCTTTGTTTCAAATTTTTTTAATCAAGAAATTTTGCTGTATATTTTCAAATGTTTTTCTGCATCTATAGTGATGAGTGATGAACATATGATTGATCTATTTCTTTTATTGATTGATTTTCTTATGTTTAACCACCCATTTGTTTCAGGTTTATAATTTGTATGATGTGTTGTTGAATATGATTAGCAAGAATTTTGTTGAGGATTTTAGAAATCAGATTCATTAGAAAAATCGATCCATAATTTTCCTTTCTTGTGGCCTCTTTGTGTGGCTCTGGTTTTAGGGTAATGTTGGAATCATAGAATGATTTAGGCAGCATACCCTCCACTACTATTTTTGAGAAAAGTTGAAGCAAGATTGGTGTTAGATTTTTCCAGAATGATTCATAGAATTCACCTGTGAAACCATTTGGTCCTGAGCTCTTCTTATTTGGGAAATTTTTGGTGACTATTTCAATCTCGTTAATTGTGATTGGTCTGGTGAGTTCATCAATTTCTTCTTTCATCTATGTAGGATGTTTGTGTATTTCTAGAAATTTATCCATTTCCTCTAAATTATTGATCTTTTGGCATACAGTTTTCCAAAGTATCCTGTTATGATACTCTTGATTTCTGTTGGGTCAGTGGTAATTTTCCCTTCCTTGGTTCTTATTTTATGTATTTGCCTTTTCTCTCTTTTTCCTTTGATGTTTAGCTAAGGGTTGGTCAATTTTAATAATGTTATCAAAGAACCAGTGTTTGGTTTTGTTAATTTTTTCCAATGTCTTCTTATTTTCAATTTCATTTAGCTCTGCGTTAATCTTTGTTATTCCCCTCTTTCTACTTGTTTTGGGATTAGATTGCTTTTCTTTTTCTAATCTTCCTGGTGTGCAATACAGTCTTTTACTTTAGCTCCTTCTTCTTTTTTATATAAGCATTTATTGCTATAAATTTTCTTCTCAGCATCGCTTTTGCTGCATCCTCCAGATTATAATATGTTGTGTTGTCATTTTCATTCATTTCAAGGTGTTAATGATTTCTTTTGCAATTTCTTCCTTGACCTACTGATTGCCTAGGATTGTGTTCTTTAACTTCTATATCTTTGTGCCTAATCTGTGTCTCTGCCACTTATTGTTTTCCAGCTTCATTCTATTGCAGTCAGGTCAATTACTTTTTATAAGTTCAATCTTTCTGAATTCATTGAAAGTTGTTCTGTGGTCTATCCTGGAGAATAATCTATGTGTGATTGAGAAGAATATATATCTTGCTGTATTTGCATGTAATGTTATGTATATGTCTATAAGGTCAAGATCCTCTAACATATTATTTGCAGTCTCTATTTCTTTATGAGCCCTCTTTCAAGATGTTCTGTCTAATGTGATAATGGTGTATTAAATTTCCCACTAGAATTGTAGAGTCATCTATTTCCACTTAGTTTTTCCAATGTTTGCCTCATGTATTTTGACGCACTGTGGTTAGGTGCAAAAATGTTTATGATTGCTTTTTCTTCTTGATAGGTTACCCCTTTTATTAATATATAGTGTACTTCTTTTTTTATTTATTTTTATTTTTATTTTTATTTTATATATATATATATATATTAAAGGTGCTTAGATTACCCAACTACCACCCAGAAATTACAAGGACTCCCATGCTCCCACCCCCCACACCTCCCACAACATCCCACACCAACATCCCCCATCAGTGTGGGACACCACCCACAATGGATATACACATCCTGGGGCCACGCCACGAAGCACAGACCACATTTCACATTACAGACCACCCTCTCTCCCACACAGTTCCGCATGGCACATGCTGATGCAAAATGACTTACATCTGTTGCCACAATGCTACTCATGACAACCCCCAAGTCCCAAAAAAGCCCCTGTATTTCAACTGCCTCTCCCCTCCCTGCCCCGAAAATGTCCAGTGGCCACTGTCTCCACCTCACTGTTACAATTTCTTCCATTACTTGAATCACAATATACCACAGAACATCACCAAGTCCATTCTAGTCCATAGCTCTTCCCCCAATCCTGGGGGTTTTGGGATGGTGATGTCCACTCCACCTCCAAGTGAGAGAAGGTTTATATTCCATGGATACGGTGGATGGGATTATCCTGCCTGCAGCTGCAGGTCCCCTCCGTTCCCTGGGATGGCCGTTGCCCATAGTCGTCTCCTCGCCAGGTGACTTGGCTGAGTCCATTGAGCTATAGGGTAGGGGTTGCAGCTGCACCGAAATTGCAGGCACAGCTGGCACATAGGTAGGCCAGAGGCTCCAGTCTCTGGAGGTACACCTAAGAACTCAAGCATCACATATAGGTTTGAATAGAAGGGACTAAGGGACTATGTGCAGGGAGGACTTATTTGAGTCTGACTCTGTCACTCTCAGGAGCACTTGCATTTAAAGTCTATTTTGTGTGATATTAATATAGCTACTCCTGCCATTTCCCGGTTATTGTTGGCATGTAAAATAGATTTACAATGATTTATTTGCAAACTCCTTGCATCCCTGGGCTTAAGGTGAGTTTCTTGTAGACAAACTATAGACGAGTTATATTTCCTCACCTATTCTGCCAATCTGGGTCTCTTGATTGGAGAGTTTAATCCATTAACATTCAATGTTATTTTTGTCAAGGGATTACTTATATTAGTAAGTAATATATATCATAGGTTGTTTTTATTTCTCTTTTTATATTTTTAGTTATTTTTACCAATTACCCTCCTTCCTAAAATATCCTCCCTTGCTCTCCCTTTCCCCTTTCAACCTGCAGAACTCATTTTAACATTTTTGAAGGGCAGTTTTCTTATTGACAAACACTCTTAATTTCTGTTTATCTTAATTTTGAACTCTCCCTCATTTTTGAATGCCACCCTTGCAGAATTCAGAATTCTTGGCTGACAGATTTTTTCCTTTTAGCACCTTAACTATGCCATGGCACTGACTTCTTGCTTCCTTGGTGTCAATGGAGAAATTAGCACTTTTTCTTATTGTGTTTCCCTTGTATGTAATGGATCTCTTTTCTCTTGCTGCTTTCAATACTTTCTCTTTGTACTGAGCATTGGACAATTTAATAAGTGCATGTCTTTTGGTAGGCCTGTTAGAATTTATACTGTTTCATGTGTGCCATGCTTCCTGACCACGTGCATGTATGTCCTCAATAGAGTTGGGAGATTTTCAGCCATTATTTCCCCTAATACTCCTTCTGCCCGCTTTCCCTTCTTTTATTCCTCTAGGATTCTTATAATACGTATACTTGTATATTTCATATTGTCATTCAAACCCCTGATTCCCTGCTGGATTTATTCTATTTTCTTATCTAACTGTTCTACCATCTTTCTTATTTCCAATATACTGTCTTTGACATCATGTATTCTTTACTCTGCCTGTTCAAATCTGCTGTTATGTGCTTCCAGCATAATTTTTATTTCTTGCATTGTGTCATTCATCACCACAGATACGTTATCTTTCTATGTATGTTTACAAATTTTTTTATTATGTTGCACAAGTGTCCTCTTAATATCTTTTATCTCTTACTTCACTTCATTAAGTTGATTCATGATATCTGTTTGGACATCCTTTCTTAGTTGTTCCAAATTCTTCCTCTTCTTCTGTTTTTTTTTTAGTTTATTCATTAGAGTGGGCCATGTTTTCCTGTTTCTTAGTATTAATTGTAATTTTTTGTTTCTATCTAAGTTCTGTTTATCTTGATGTATTCACTTGGTTGATTAACTTCTCTTTCTACTCTAGGGTTTTATTTGATTTTGTTTTGTTAAAGTATGGCTCTTTTTTGACACTTGGATCCCCTTTTTCTAATCCTTGCAGTTATTTGTGTTTTCTTGAACAATAATATTAGGACCAAGGAAAAGGAAAGAGAGAAGAGAAAAATAATAACAGCAACAATAACATAAAATGTAGAAGAGGAACCATAAATGAGCTAGGAAAATAAAAGTAATATATCATAAAAATTACAAAGGAAGAAAAAAAAATTGGAATAGAAAGAATGAAACAAGACACTAACATAGAGAAAAGAATAGAATGATTTAAAAAAGCAAAAGATGAGAAGAAATGACAAGTTAAAAAAAAAAAAGGAAAAAGAGATAAATGGAAAAAATAAAGGCCAAACAAGAAAACGTAGAATTAAATAAAAAGCAACATAAGACAGAATATGGATAAATAAAGGAAAGGAAAGAAATAAATTATGGAGAAAACATAAGTAAAAGGAAAAAATAAAAGAAACAAGGGAGGAGAAAAGACAAGAAATAAGTGTCCTGAGTTGCGTTGCAGCGATGGATGTAGGCCATTTTACATCAACATATACCATGCAGAACTGTGTGGGAGAAAGTGTGATCTACGATGTGAACTGTGGCCTATTTTCCGTGGCAAGGCCCCAGGATGTGTATGTCTATTGTGGGTGACGTGCCACAATGATGAAGGATGTTTGTGTAGGATGTTGTGGGAGGTGTGGGAGGTGGGGAACATGGGAATCCCTGTAATTTCTGTGTAATATTTAGGTACTCTAAGCACCTTTAAAAAAAAAAAAAATATATATATATATATAACATTTATGTAAGCAAATGCACATACATGCATATATATTTATATATCATATTAGAAATACTGGTATGTATTGTGAAAAATTTGATTTTTACCCAAAATAAAAAAAAATAAAAAAATATTTAAAAATATTAAATAAGATTCTAGGAAAACAACAACAACAACAACAAGAAAAACAACCCAGGAGAAAGAGCTATCCATCTTAAGCCCCTATTGAACCTCTCTGGTGGACTGTGCAGAACAACAGATCACCCCAAAGCCAGCCTTCCCCAGGTGAGTTACTTGGTTTTAGAAAATAAATTAAAGAAAAAGAACAAAAAAGAACCAAGAAACTTTTTTAAAACGGATAAAATAAATCCTAAAACAAAACAAATCAAAAATCTCAGTCTGTACATTCCCTGTCATAAGGTGCCAGCTAGGTGCCTAATAACCTGGTGAATCACTCTTTGGATCCCTTCTTTGAGGAGGTACTAGAAATTGAACCAGGGACTTCTTATATGCAAGGAAAGAATTCCTCCAGTGAGCCACACCAGATCCACAAGTTAAGTAGACTTCTGGAAGCTTATCTGACTCTTCTGTCCCAGTTCCTAGGCACCTGTCTCCACACCCTCACTGACCTAGTTCCTCTCTCTCACAGGGTGGCTGTGTGAGACATCTTGCCTGATGAGATCCACCCACCCCTCTCCCTGTGGCTGTCTCAGTGCTGCCTGGGTTTTTTCTTTTAGATTCAAAGCGGGCTCAGCTGGCCAAATCCACTGCAAAGAAACCACTCTCTACCCTGCACAAGATCCCTCTTCCTCCCAGGGAATGCTCTTTCCCACCCCATTGTTTGCAGTGATCCAGAAGTTTCACCACAGTTATTTACCTTGAGGGTGAGGTATATGTTCCTTTCCCAGCCACAGGGACAAGTAACATAGTTTTCCTCTGACCTCTTTGTCTCTCTGTCCTGCTCCATCCTGGGTGATTCACAAAACTTTCTTGTTCTGCAGATCCCATAAGCAGCTCCATTGGGTAGGTTATTGCCCTTTCTGCACTGTTTTTTGTGAAAGAGTTGAATGCAAGTTTGGTCATGAATAACTTGTGCAGAAATTGGAATAACTTGAACATAACTTGCTCAGAACAATCCATTCCCAGGGGAATTGTTGTGCATGATTTCAAGCTCTTCTGTAAATTATCCTTTCATCAAGATGATTGAAAGGAATTTTAAACATTAAGGCTAAAAAATTGGATCATATAGTCAATAAACAAATTGTTCACTAAAAATCCTTCAAAGTCTAAAAATAAATTTAGAGAAAGGGCAGCTATTTTGTTTACAGGAATTGAAAGAGTCTTATTTATTTTCCATTAACAGAATATAGAACATGCAACTCAAGCCTGTTCTCCATTGCGTAAAACATCTTGCAAATGGAAACCAAGAAATCTTACTTAATGCATAGATGTAAGTTGTCTAAAGCAATTCTTTTCTTTAGAAATAGAATGTGTGAATTAATGTTTTGCTTCAACATATTTAAGGTCATAATTGAGACTTCTAATGTAGGTCTTAATTCCAGAAATTTAAAAGAATCACAATTTCTAACTCTGAGGGTTTTACCCTGTAATCTCAGCATTTCTTCAAATCCAGGACCAAGAACATTTTATAAGCTCTCTCTGCCTAGAAGAGCCCACATCAAATCTTCGTGTATATTTCCATATTTCCCAGCAAGTTCTGTTCTTTCTCCCATTTGCTAAATAAATTATTTTCATTGGCTTAACTAAAAAAATTAAAAAAGAATGTTTTATGGCTTTCTCTAAGAAATCTTTTCAAATCTTCTTTTGTGTCTTTATTCATCAGACTGTAGATGAAGGAGTTCAACATGTGTAAGTACACAGCATACATCAGCAAGGATTCTGCACTTGCATGTACATTATGCAATGCAAAAAACTAATGTACACTCCTAGGCTTGTACAGTAAAATAAGAAGACAATTGTGAGGTGAGATACCAAGTTGGAAAATACTTTGTGATTCCCCAGAGCTGATGAGTTTTCACATCTGGAGGAAACAATCTTAAAATAAGAGAAAATGATGCCAATGAGTAGTCCTTCACCCAGCAACCCATTTGCAAAATACATCAGTATGTCATTGAAGAAATTGTCAGAACAGGAAAGTTGGACCATTTGATTATATTCAGAGAAAAAGTGAGGGATTTCCAAGTGTTTACAAAATGATAGTCACAAAACCATTAAGCTTTCTAAAAAGAAATGCACGGCACTCACTATACACGAACTTTCAATCAAGAGGACACAGTGCTGGGTGTTCATGATTACCATGTAGTGCAGGGAGTGACAGATGGCCACGAAGCTGTCATAGGCCATTGCAGTGAGGAACATGTTGTCTAACCCTTCAAATAAAATGAAAAAGTACATCTGGGTGAACAAACTTCCATAGGTTGTCACACTCTTGTGCTGCTTGATGTTCACCAGCTTCTTAGCAATGGTGATAAAACAGATGCCAGAAAAAGACAGGTTGGAGAGGAAGAAGTACATGGGTGCATATAGGTGGGAGTCATTGATGGTGGTAAGGATGATGAACAGGTTCCCAAAAATGTGGCCTAAATATGGACAGGAAGAGGCCAAAGACTAAGGACTGCAATTCTGTTTCCTCTGAGAATCCCAAAAGAAGAAAGTCTAGAATTCGTGTTTCATTTCCTGGTTCTATGTGTTTGGTGTGATTATCCTATCCAGAAATTGAGAAAGGATATGACTCATATTCAAAGAAAAGGGGCTTACTAACATCAATAATTTACATTTTGCAGAGAAGAAATTAATTTCTAGATTTTGTTTATGAAAGTGATCCATTTTCAGAGGTTCCTTTAAGCAATCCATGATTAAAGATCCCTGTCTCACTTTCAGCTAATTTCCCAAACAGTTACACACTGTATGGTTTTTAAGTGAAATTCATCTATTCTTTGGAGTAATGCATATTGAGCTCTGAGTTGGTGTAACTACCTATCTAAAAAAGGGTATATAGTGTGAAAAGAAAAGTGTCTACAATCTTTTCCTGAAAAAAGAATATAAGCATATAAAAAAGGTAATTGTGGAATTCCTTTTTGTTACAAGTGCTACAAAGAAATGAAAGAAGGTAACAAAAAGGGAAAGTAAAGAGGTCATGTTATTTATCACATGGTGTTCAGGCAACATCATCATACAAGGCAATAATTGAACAGAGACCTCACATTAGAGAAAGTGTGAGCAACTAGAATATGTGGGGACGTTTGTGTTCTTCAGTGGGAATGTTGAGGGCAAAGACCCAAAAGAAAGGAAGCATTTAAGATGTTCATCGTCACCAAAGAAGTGAGTGTGGCAGGAGAATGTGTAAGGGGTTAGTGATGAAAGATGGAGTCTGAGAAGGTTAAAGAACCAGGTTGTCTCGCTGTTGCAGACACTTCATGATGCAAAGATTTACTTCTCCACATGTACCTCTTGCACTTAATTTATTTGCAAATGTAGTCTGCAAAACTAAAGAGTCATTCCTATTGCCCTCTATAGGTTTGCATCTGAACTCAGTACTATCTGAGACAAATATTGGAATTTATGAGATCAGATGCTCCTGCTTTGCATACTATCACCCCACCAAGTGCACAGACACAAACATTCACACACACACACACACACACACACACACACGGAGCAAGGATTCCTGGACTTTCTGGTGCTCTGATAATATCTTTCCCCCTGTAATAAATCCCTCCCTGTGTTTACAGTTACAACAAAAATCTGCTCAAAAAGCAGAGACTAAGTATGATGAAATGGACTTGAAGGAAACTATAAGACATAAGCTCAGGTATTCATTGAGAAACTTTGATAAAGAAAACCTACCTGTGCTCTGGTATGATTCCAACCCATTTATATCCTTTCAATGCCCAGAAAAAAACTAATAAAAGGTAAAAAATATTTATCCAAGCAAAAGTAGTGGTTTCTTTTTTCAATGCCATTACACCAAGCAGACTGAACGCACCAAGAGTAAAATGAGCAAAAGGAATAAAGAAATATCTCACAAAAGAAAATTTAATATAAGTACAACAAATGTTCAGAATTTTAAAGTTATACAATAGAAAGCTTTTCAAAATACATTATTTTTTATTTAACATATTTTTTATTTTTTAAAAGATATGTAGATTACATAACTGTTACACAAAAATATATATGGATTCCCATATGCCCTACTCCCACACCTCCCACATAGACAACATCCTTCATTAGTGTGGCACATTCATTGGAATTGATAAATGCATCCTGGTTTATTGCCACTGAGCATGGACCATAGTTCACATTGTATATTACACTTTCTCCCACACAGGCTTCTGCCCACACAGGTCACTGTGGACGCCACTGCCTCCACATCATTGTTGTAGTTTCTTCCACTGCTAGAATCACAATAAGTTTAGAGTAGAATACCAGTAAGTCCACTCTAGTCCATAGTTCATTTCCCAGTCTTAAGGATTCTGGGATGATGATGTTCACGCCACATCTAATTGAGAGTGGATTTTGATCCCATATAGCCAATGGATGGGACTCTCTTGCATGCAGTTGTAGGATTTTTTGGTTTCTTGGTATGGTGGTTGTCCATCCTCACCACTTTTTCAGTTGTCCTGGGTGAGCCCAATGAACCGGGGAGTAGGTGTGGCAACTCTGCTGTGCCTCAGGACCCAGCTGGCACATAGAAAGTCCAAAGATTTCAGTCTCTTAGATGTACAACTATGAATTCCAGCACCAAGTAGGTTTAAATAGAAGGGACAGATGAGCCATGTATAGGGAAGCCATAACTGAGTCCAACTTTGTCACTCTCAAGAGCACAAATTCCAAAGCAGGGCCCATTGGAAAGGCACCAAACACCAGAGTTATCTACCTTGATCACAGGACCTGGGTGTCTCCAGAGCCCTCAGGAGCCCCACTATTTGGAGGTAGTATCCACTTTGGCAGTCTATGAGACCCTGCTTATATGTGCCTAAGTGTTACCTCTAGGATAAATTCCAAACTCACTTTGAAGTCTGTTAGCCATATAAACTCATTTGTCTTTACTTTTTCCCCCTTTTATTTGAGTTCTTTTCCCAGGTGCATTGCTAGTTGTTGCTTGGTAGTAATCCCTCTGTGCCAGGGAGGCTCATCCCCAGGAGTCATAAAATAGAAGGAAAGGAGTCATTTAGTGGGCAATGGAAGTGTTCTATATGATCTTGCAATGATGGACACAGGCCATGTTAAATATCACCAAAATTTATAAAATTGTGTGGTCTGAAATGTAAACCATAATATAAACCATTAACCATGGATAGTAGTTATGTTTCACTGTTTGTATATCAGTTGTAACACAGGTACCATCCACTTAAAAAAAAAAAAGGTATTAGTACAAGAAGGGGGAAAGTGGAAAGATGTTGGGTATATGGGATTCCCCTGTATTCCATATGTGACTTTACTGTGACTTAAATCTTCTTTGAAAACAATTTTTAAAAAAGTAAAACACTGGAGAATAAGTGGAGGAAAATGTCACTCTACATACAGGACAACTGATATTAAAGTGATGAAAGGCAAAATGTCAAAAAAGTTTTAAAAATATTTTTCATTAATTTTTCATATCCCAATCTTTTAATTTTGTTTTAGTTTTAGTTTTTATAAAATTTTATGTATTTTATTTTTATATTTAAACCTATCATTATCATTTCATTTTCCTATTAATTGTATTTGGCTATTTTATTGGCTTCAATTTTGAAGAAACTTTGGATCACAGAAGGGTCACAACTGGGGTGGGGCAGATCTTTGGCATCGGGTGTCAGTGATGAGGGATACATGGGGGGAAGTTCATCTAGGCATTCATACAAGGTATATAAATTCATTCAAATGTTCATGGGGCATTGTCATAATGGATAGAGACTCATACAATAACCAGAAGAATATTGAGTTCCCTTCCAGGAGAGCTCTGCCATGTTTTCTAATGGAGCAGCAACAGTCTCCCAAGTGCATGGGCAATGACTGGTGAAGGATGATGGTCCATTGATGGGTCCTTGACATAGACGACTATGCTTGTGAGTTTTGCTCTTGAAATTGAAACTTAGCCTAGTGTTGTGGGGTGGCTAAGAGTTGCATCCTATAAGCCTCCTTGTTGTTAAAATGTGGCCTCTGTCTAAGCCAACCTGAGCATATAAATGCATTGCCTTTCCCCCAGGATGCGACATGACTCAAAGTATATTAAATAAAAAATTTGGCATCAGATAAAACTGATTTTGAATCTTGTATATACCACATGCTTGCTGATAAACTTTGATAGGAAGTGAACCATTATAAATTTTAATCCTATGTAGTAGAGAATATGGCATCCATTCATCCAAGAAGGCTGACAGGTTTATTCAATACTTATCAAAACTGTCAATGGTGGGCAAATGAGAATAATTTTTTTTGTACCTCTGACAATTCTTGCTCTTTTTGGACCTCCATGTCATGAATTCCATGGCCCTTTTTCATATTCTTAATAACCCTTACTGTAATCACCTCCTGAGAAACCCTTTAGCTGATATTCACATAGACCAAGAGATATTTCTCTAATTATGAAGTGAATGATAACCAGGAAAATTAAAACCCTTGGTGTCTCATCAATAGAAAATGATGCTGAATTTCCGTGGATTTAAATAAACCTCAGTTCTCTATAGCTATACTGTGTCAATGCACCATAATTTTCATTGAAACACCTTTCTACACCTGCTTCTCTCTTCTTGGTGTCCCTCATAGTGATCCACTTGGCAGTTTTTATTACTTCCTTTCCTTCAGAAACCCCAGGTTTCAGGAAAGCATGAAATTTCTGTTATTTGATTTTATTATTTTCCTTTATTTTTTAAGGAGTTTTATATTACATAAATGTTACATTGAAAATATAGGAGATTTCCATGTAGCCTACCAACTACCCCTCCCACACTTTCCAACATTAACAACTTCTTTCATTAGTGTGGTACATTTCTTACAATTGATGGGCATATATTGAAGCATTGCTACTAACCATAGTCTTTAGTTTATTTATAGTTTATGCTTTGCACTGTACAATTTTATAGCTTTTGACAAGATGGATAATAGTTTGTATCCATCACTGCAATATCATGCACAATTCCAAGGTAAAAAATATGTCCCATGTTACAATTTTTCACTCTCTCCTAATAACCTCTAGTGACCACTGTATTTATATCTATGTTACAATTTCTTTCATTACTAGAATAGTAATGTCTATTTTAGTTTATAGTTGCATTCCCCTCTAATGTTTATTCATTCCTCAATCTTGAGAACTTAGGGATGGTGATGCCCACTCTGCTTCCAAGTGAGGGTGGTTCAGATCCCATGGGACAGATGGGTAGAACTGTCTTGCTTACAGTTGTAGATACTCTCTGTTTTTTGAGATGGGCATTGTCCATCTTCATCCTTTTGTTAGTTGTCCTTGGTGAGTCTGATGACATGGAGTAGGTGCTGGCTGCAGTTCTGCTGAGATTCAGGGCTCACCTGGCATAGGAGCAGTGGAAAATATAAGCTCTTGGGACATATATTTAATGGGTATAGTGCTAATTATAGGTTCAAGTAAAAGGGGCAGGAGAACCATGTGTAAAAATTGTATATGAGTCTAATTCTGAAACATTGCAGAGATAGGTTATTTTATTTTACAAGGTAAGGCCCACTGATAGGTTGCTGATTTCCTGGGGTTATCTGCCTTGGTTATAATGTCTCTAAATCCCTTCAGTCCTCAGAAGCACCCCTGCTTGAAGCACTGTTACTGTGGTAGTCAATGAAATCCTTCTAAGACATGCATAAGCATTACCTTTGGAATTCCTGCCTCATGCTGAAATGTCTTAGCCATAAAATGCATTGTACAGTCTTCCCACAGAAGACTATAGCTTCTTCTCTGCACTTTATTAGGATGCAGGGACTACAATTGTGTACTACTTTTATTTAATTCCACCTCTTTACTTCCTTCTAGACATTGAGTGCCTTGAAACAAGCAGCCATGTTTAACAAACTTCCACAAACATCCAGACCATGATAGTTTATGCCAGGCATATTATAGTAGCTGAATGAATACAGTATACTAAATGATAAACATTAAAATATGAGAGTGCTTCACACAAAAATACAGGAACATACAATATCTTTTCATGAATCTCTCTCTTTAGCCATAAAAGAACTAAGTGGTTTACAGCAAAGTGGATTAAAAACTAGCTGTTTATGTTTGAAAGAATGCAACTGAAAACAAAAGTAAAGCACATAGATGCAAAAATACAATGCAAAAATGGGGAAAAAAGCATGCAAATAAGAAAATACATTAATAAGCAAGTCTATTTGATCTCAACAATAAAGAAAAAAAATCTCTAGGTAAAATTTAAGTATATCACTTTCAACACAATAAAAATATTGCTTTTCATGTGAATACCCAATCTGAGATTGTATGTCTCACAAACCGTGGTAACAACTTAAAATCTACCTCCACTTGACTGGAATTTTCCCATCACTAAAGAAATATATTCATATCTATCCCATCCTTATAAGAAAATAAAAAGTGAAGTGCCCTTACTTCACTGCACATCATCCACTCTGATATCACCTTTCCCTAATGCCCTGAACTTCAAAACTTCTTGGACAAATGTTCTACATTTCCTAGAATCATTAAATCATTCACATTTGCTTTTCTCATTGGGCTTCCATTCCCATAACTTAATTGCCAATAATCATGCCGGCATCTTGAGTCCATTTTTTAGCAGAATTAATTACTTAAGCAAAGGAGATAATGTGCATGATGGTCTATTGGCTGTGGGCTACACTGTACTAGCTTTCACTTGACTTCTGATAACAATTCTCTGCTTCAATTCTCCCTCACCCTTTCCTGCAGTATCTCTGGGTTCTCTGATTGACCTGGATTGCATCTCTGAGTGGAAGAGTTCTGAGTGAAAGTCCAAACTCTTCCCTGGATGGTAGATGATGACATTGAAACATAATCTCCATACAAGACAGTAGGGTTCAGTTCTGGGAAAATGGCACCAAGGTGGATAGACAGAATCTGACCCTATCACAACAAAAGAGTGGAGAGAGGGCAAAGACCTGTCAGAAGGAGCTGCTTTGGATATATATAGAAAGGCAATGTGCTCTGAGTCATCTTGATTGGTACTAGAAAGATAAAAAAACCAAAGGAAAATAGTGAGTTGATTGTACCTGTGGCTAGAAGCAGTCCATATACCCCTGGCCTCAGGGTAAATAGCCTGAGCAGAGCCCTGACTCACTGCTCGAAATGGAGTGTGAGGGACCATTCGCTGGTACAAAGAGGAGTATGAGAGGGTGGAGAGAGGTTTCTTTGTGGTGAGTTTGGCCAGCAGAGTCGCCTTTGAATCTGGAAAGGGACCCAGACCTGACTGTGAGAGGAGAGAAGGGTTCTCTTCAGGCAGGCTATCACACACAGCCACCAGGGTAAAGAGAGGAATTAGATTAGAGAGGGGGCAGGACAAACAGGCACCCAATCAGCAGGACTCTGGCAAACTACTAGGAATCTAACCTACTTGAGGGAAAGGGGGCAGATAGGTTTCTGAAAGGATAACTAACCTCATGAGACAGTTTAGCTAAGTGGAGGAATTCTTGCCTTGCATATAGGAGGTCCTGGGTTCTATGCCCACCTTCTGTTAGAGAAGTTATCCACTGAGCTATCAGTTATCATCGTTGATACTTTATGACAGGTTACATATAGACATTCTTTCTGTATTAGCTTTTCTTGTAGCTCTTACTTAAAAAAAAAAAAACACCTTTCCTTTTGTTTCCCCCTTATTTTACTTGCTAAAACCAAGTTCAAAACCTGCAGAGGGCAGGTGGAAGGGTGATTGATTAATGAACACTGACAACCTGAGAAGCTCCTTGCGGTCCAAAGAGGGAAGGCTGTTTTTCTTTGTTTTTGTTTTTGTTTTTCTTTCTTTCTCCTTCTTTTTTAAAATTGCTGCAGTCTTGTTTCTAGTTTGTTGTGTTTCCCATTTCAATGTTTTTCTATTTTTTTCTTTATCAATGCTTTCTACTACACTATTACTTTTCTTTTCTTCATTTTTCTGTCTTCTGTTTTCTGTTTTTGTTCTTTCATTCCACTTATTTTTGTTTGGTCTTCAATTTTTCATGTTTTTATTTCTTTCTCTTTCATTTTCTGTTTTCTTTCTTTTTTACATTTTTTAATTGTTTATCTCTTCTCTTTTTTCTGTTCCTCTCTTCTCATCATTCCAACCATTTAATTCATTCTCTATATTTTTCTCTATTTTGTTTCTCATTTCATTGTTTCTATCTACTTTTTTATTCTTATTCCTCTGCTCTTCTTACTTGTGTTAATTATTCATTTTCCTAGGTCTTGTAGGGTTCCTCTTCTACCGTTTAATATTATTATTGTTATTACTCTTTCTTTCATCTTGTCTTTTTCCTTTTCTCTGGCCCTATTTTTTTTCCCAAGGGAACATAGACAATAACAAGGAAATAAAGGAATGAAGTGTCCAAGTGAAACCTTACCAAAAACACAAAACAACAACAAAACAAATCCCTAGAGTAAAAAGAGAAGAAAATCATCTGAATAAGTCCATTAATATAAACACATGCCTAGACAAAAAGAAATTATAAGCCATCCTAAGAAACAGGAAGACATGGCCCAGTCCATTAAAAGCAGGAGAATGTAGAACAGGGAAAAACAGATCAGAGATGTCCAAACAAATATCTTGAATCAAGTTAATGAAGTAGAGGAAGAGATTAAAGATGTTAAGAAGACACTGAGAGAACATACTGAAGAAATTTTAAACATGCATATGATGGTGATGAATGGCAAAATATAAGAAATAAATAAAATATGAGAATTACATAACAGTAGATTTCAACAGGCAAAGGAATTAATCAGCAATGTGGAAAACAGTACAACTATAATCAGACAAATAGATTAAAAAAATTGAAAAATCCAGCAGAGATTTAGGGATTTCACTGACAACATGAAATACACAAACTTATGCATTATAGTATCCCAGAGGGAGAAGAGAAGGGAAAAGGGAAAAAGGAGTGTTGGAGGAAATAATGGCTGAAAATTCCCCAATCTTATTAAGGCAGATGGATGTACATGACGAGGAAGTGCATCATACCCCAAACAGTATAACTCCTAAGAGGACTATGCCAAGACATATACTTGTCGAATGGTCCAATGCTTAAGACAAAGAGCAAATACTGAAAGCAGCAAGAGAAAAGGAGTCTAACAAATACAAGAAGGTAGAGAAGATTAAGTGCTGACTTCTCATCTGAAACCATGGAGGCAGGAAGGCAGTGGTATGGCATAGTTAAGGTCTTAAAAGAAAAAAAACTTCCTTCCAAGATTTCATTATCCAGAAAAGCTGGCATTCAAAAGTGAGTGGGTGTTCAAAATATTCACAGATAAAATGAAATTAAGAGAGTTTGTCAATAAGAAAACTAACCTTCAAGTATGGGCAAAATCTATGATAAGGTAGAAAGATGCAATTATGCAGTGGATGGGCATAACAGTGGTGCAATGAAGCTATTGGTCTGGGTGGTGCTGGTCTGTGAGGGGGGTAGGATAGGGAAGTTGGTTTGGACTGTCCATGGAACTGGCTAGAGGGTTGGGGCAGGAGAAGTTGAACTCTGGGGAATTGTGGGTATGTATTTGAAACTCCCACATTGGGAAAGCTCATTTGGCCATATGGCAGGGGAGCATTACATAATTAGGGTGTTGGATTTGGGGGGCAGTCATGACAAGTTGCACCTAGGGCAGGCCTCTAGGGAATGTGTGAGTGTTCATTTTGTCATAGTATATTGTATTGGTGGGTGTAGACTCACATAATGAGAGTGAAGTTGTTGGAATGCCATCCGAGGGAATAATGCTAGGATTCCAAATAGAGGGGCAGAGGTCCCTTGAGAATATTGGCAGTGCCTAATCAGGGAGGACAGGCCAGTATGTCAAGTCCTTAATATTGTTGCAGGTAACTATGAATCTTGTCATTCAATGAGTTAATCTAGGTGGTTTACCATCAGTCCCTAGGGGAAGAGTACGGAGGAATGGAATAAATGCTACATGGGGCATTCTTGGGGTGATGGAGTTGCTCTAAATGATCTTCCAATGATGGATACTAATCATGTTAAACTTCATCAATATCTATAAAATTTGTACAGTCCAAAATGTAAACCATAGTGTAATTCATTGACCATGGTTAGTAGCAATGTTTCAATATTTGTACATCAATTGTAACAAATGTACTATCCACATGTAAAATGTTATTAATAGGGGGAAGGGGGAAAGGGGAAGGATGCTGGGTATAAGAGAATCACCAATAATCTATGTAAATTTTCTGTAACTTAAAGCTTGTTTGAAGACAAAATGAAAAAAAGTAAGACACTGGGGAAATAAACAGAAGAAAATGTAAGTGTGCATACAAAACAACAGATCTACCAGTGATAAAAGACATAATGTCATTTTTTTAATTACATATTTTTAATTTCTTTATTATTTCAAACTTTCAGAAACTTTTTTCTATTTTATTCATTATTTTTAAAACTATATCATATTTATATTAATTGTATTTGGTTATTTTGTTGGCTTCAATTTTAGAGAAGTTTTGGATCACAGAAGGGTTACAACTGTGGCAGTAGAAGAATATTGGTGCATGGTGTCAGAGATGGGGGATGAATGTGAAGAGGTTCACCTGGGGCATAAATATAAGACAAATGAATGTGCTCAAGTGTTCATGTGACATTGTCCCAGTGGGTGAAAGTTTACATAATAATCAAAGAATATCAAATTCCCATTCAGTGAGCTGTACCATATTCTCTAATTGGGCAGCAAGAAATCCCCTAGTACAGGGACAGTGACTAGTGAAGGGAGATTGACCATTGATGGGCATAAATAGTGAAAACTGTACTTATGAAACTTTTCTTTAGACATTGAAACTTAACCTACTATTATACAGTGTCTAAGATTTACCTTCTGAGAGCCTCCTTGTTGCTAAAATGTGACATTTCTCTAAGCCCAACTCAGCATAGAAACACATTACCTTCCCCCCAGCATGGGACATGATACCTGGGATAAGCTTCCCTGGCACCAAAGGATTACTACCAAGCACCAACTAGCAATGGAACTGGAAAAAGACCTTGAAAAAAGGGGGAAATGGTACAGAAATATGAGTTTATATGGCTAAGGGACTTCAAAATGAGCCAAGAGTTCCTTCCAGAAGTTACGCTTAAGCACAACTCAGCAACATCTCATTGACTGGCAAAGTAAGTTTTGCCTCGAACAGCAGGGTTCCTGAGGGCTTTGGAAATATCCAGACAGGGCAGGGCAGATAGCTTAGGTGTTTGGCACCCTGCCAGTAGCCTGCACTTTAGAATTTATGCTCCCTAGTGTGACAGAGTTGGACTCAATTGCTGTTTCCCTACACATGTCTCTTCTGCCCCACCTATGTGAACCCATAGTTAGTACTAGAGTTGGTAGGTGTATGTCTAAGAGAGTTAAATCTTTAGGCTGCCCATGTGCCAGCTGGGACCTAAATCTCAACAGAGTTGAAACATCTACTCTCCATCTCATTGGACTCATCTAGGACAACAAACAAGGAGATGATGATGGACAGCGACCATGCAAAGGAACAGAGAGAGTCTGCAACTGCAAGCAAGATAGTCCCATATTTCTGCCTCATGAAATCTAAGCCCCCTTTCAATTGGAGGCAGAGTGGGCATCACCACCCCAGAATACTCAGGATTAGAGAATGAATGATGGACTAGTGTTTGCTTACTCTTATTGTACTATAGACTTATTGTGATTCTAGCAATGGAGGAACTTTTATCATTGTTGTGAATGCAGTGGCCACTGGAGATTCTTAGGGGAAGGAGAGTGAAAAATAGGTGTAATTTGGGAGCATTTTTGTTACTGGGAATTGTACTGAATGACATTGCCATGACAGATACAGGACATTATATATCATGTCATAACTTATAAAATTGTGCAGAAGATAATGTGGACTACAATGCAAACTATAATCTATGCTTAGTGGTAATGTTCCATCACATGTTCGTTAATTGTAACAAATGTACCGCTCTAATAAAGAATGTTGTCAATGTGGGAAAATTTGGCAGGAGTATGAATCAGGGCATATCAGAATCCCCTATAATTTTATGTAATATTTATGTAATCTAAGTATCTTTTAAAAAATAAAAAGTATATATAAAAATAACAAATAAAGCTTCTTTAAAAATAAAAAATTTGCAAAAAAAAATCACACACACAAGAAATAGTACGTAAAAAAATGTCTTCGGTTGTAGCATATCTTCCACACCAACGCAGTGTTGGTGTTGCATTGTTGTATGGGGATCCAGTATTTTATGAATTGTTGTTTTGTAGATCCATAGCTTCTCTAATAAAATAATTAAAAGTGACTAGAAAGGATATTGGTGATTGCCAGGGACTGGGAGACAGCACGGACTTGCAGAAAAGGGCCAATAAAGAACATTTTAAAGTGAAAAACAAAAAAACTTAATTGAAATGCAATATGCCTGGGTAATTTGACTGAGTGCATAGATATCAACAATGCTTTGGCTTTCTCCTATCAATATATTTGCATTAGGATTGTGCAGCTACATCCACCAAAAAGTGGAGTCTCTTTCTCCACCTTTGAATCAGGGTGGTAATGATGATCTGTTACTTGTTTTGGACAATAGAATATGGTGGAATTAATGGTGTGCCTAAGGCACCTTGATGGGTTTCTGCAGGTCACTCTTGGAATCCTGTCTCAGCCATGTGAACAATTCC
Source organism: Cabassous unicinctus (assembly GCA_029593785.1). Lineage (NCBI taxonomy): Eukaryota > Metazoa > Chordata > Mammalia > Cingulata > Chlamyphoridae > Cabassous > Cabassous unicinctus. The sequence goes on along the minus strand of JAQZBX010006910.1, from coordinate 22,429 downwards.
AGTCCAAACTTTGGGATTTTGAGGGGATATGTGGTTAAGGGCACTCTAGCCCAGTCTTCAGCCAATCAGGCCACCAATATGTGAGAGAACTTAACCAAGAAGATGAAAGTAGCTCCAGATAACTCACACCTGACCACAGACTGATGAGGAGCCAGAATCTATCAAAAAATAACTCCATACCATAGGCTACCATAAAGTTATAAAATCAGCCTCTCAACTATTTATTTCTGAGATGTCTTGTTATGCTGCAATATCTAACTGACATATAATTAACATTAACAGAAATGAGGATATCAGATAATTCTGATTCTTCCTATTGTTTGCATTTCTTTAGACATTAAGACAGAATTGATTATCACCTTTTTATTCAAGTTTATATCAAACAACTGTACTTAAAAGTGACTACAATTAAAATTCCCCTCCAGATAACTTGGAGCATATGGATGGATAGGCATATTTATACTGGAATAACTGGTGGCCCAGAGTTAATGGAGACTGAAGTCTCCATTACCAGACCTATTTTGTGGTCAAGAATCCACTCTTGTGTCAGTTAACCATTTTGCATGAAGATTGAAGAGAATTTTGAAGAAAAGATAGAGTATCTTAGTAAGTACATAGTTTGTTCCCTCCTCTGAAGTTTCCCATATCATATTATTAAAAGGGGCAGAGAGTTTCCTTAGAGGAACATAAGGATAACAAGTGTAGGCATCACTAGAAGTTGTCAAGCAGAAATGGGTATATGATTCAATAAAATAATATAGAACATGCAACCTAGTCCCTCATGCCAATGAATATACAGCCTTGCATATGGACATCAAGCTTCCATATGTCAATGATTACATGCATGTAATCAAAAGGAAATATTTTTAGAGTAAAACAATGTATGATTTTTAAATTTTCCATGACAATATTTAACATTATATATGATGCTATGGCCATATAACATCACAAATTTATACAAATTAGTAATCCTCTACAATCCACCTGAAAGGAATGCATTCCTTTCATAATCTGTACTAGAGACCAGCTATGATAGGCACTGTTGGCAATCATCTGAACAAGAAAACAGGATTCTAATGAGGGGAATAAAACCAGATAACCATCTATAAGAAGGACAATATGTGAAACTTAAAATTAATACAAAGATAATATAGAAAGGAATGATTGACCCAAAATTGAAAACTTGCACTGTCAGACTTTCCTCAAGATTATAGTTTATAAATAGACTTAGATATCCGGTGTAATTTTTTCCATAGGGCAGGAAAACTCACCACTACTCTTTCATTACAAAGAGGAAAATGTTACTTTGATGATAAATGCCACTTTCAGAAAGAAATTCCTTAAGAAAATCTTGATACTTGAAATATGCTGGAATTTCCAAATTATTTTCATACAAGATGAAGAATAACATTTGGAAATTGGGAAAGTAGAAAAAGGGAAAAAAAATGTTAGATATCTAAGAGCCAGAGAAAGCTTAACAGAGAAACTGACTTAAAATCAAATACATTGAAACTAGGAAATAAAGAGAAAAGTCAATGTCTACTTCCATGCTTGGTAACACAATCCAAATTTCTGGATATATCTTTAAATCCTTCATTCACAGGCACATCCTCAGCCCCAGGGATAATGATCATTTTGTTTTCCTTCTAAATAATTTTTTCAGAGCCCCCTTTATGTCTTTATTCCTCAGACTGTAGATGAAGGGGTTCAGCATGGGTGTGACCACGGTGTACATAACTGAGGCTGGTGCATCTGAGTCTATGCTGTGTGAAGCAGCAGAGCTAAGGTACAACCCCATGCTCGTACAATAAAATAATGATACCACCAAGAGGTGAGACAAACAGGTGGAAAATGCTTTATACTTCCCCTGAGCTGATGAGATTGCATGAATGGAGGAAACAATTTTAAAGTAAGAGAAAAGGACTCCAGCAAGGGGACCTCCACCCAGAAGCCCAGCTGAAAAATACATCACTAAGTCATTGATGAAGGTATCAGAACAGGCAAGTTGGACCATCTGATTAAGTTCACAGAAAAAGTGTGGGATTTCCAAGGGTTCACAAAAGGACAGCTGCAACACCATTAAGGTTTCTAAAAATGAATGCAAATAATTTATGATCCAGGACCCAAGTACAAGCAGGACACAAAGCCAGGGGTTCATGATGACCATATAGTGCAGGGGGTGACAGATGGCCACAAAGCGATCATAGGCCATCACAGCCAGGAGGAAGTCATCTAACCCTCCAAAGAGCACGAAAAAGGACATCTGAGTAATGCATCTTGCATAGGTTATAACTTTGCTCTGTGCCTGTATGTTCACCAGCATCTTTAGGACAGTGGTGGACGAGAAACAGATATCTATAAAAGACAAGTTGGAGAGGAAGAAGTACATGGGTGTGTGGAGGTGGGAGTCAGTGATGGTGACCAGGATGATGAGCAGGTTCCCAACGCAATTGACCAGGTACATGGACAGGAAGAGAACAAAGACGAAGAGCTGCAATTCTGGCTCCTCTGAAAATCCCAGAAGAAGAAATTTTGACATTTGGGTATCATTTCCTGGCTTCATATTGTTGATGTGACTACCAGAAAGAAGAAAGAGCATCAATAATTTGCACACAAACAAGCCTTACTATCATGGATGAGATGCTATAATCTCTATTTTGTAGTAAAGATATTAATTTCTATATTTTTTTATGCATCGGGTCCCTTGGGAGATTATAGTACCAATTCTGAGTAGAATTTCCTGACCCTTTGTTGACTTTTTCTTCAAACACTCATGAGTTCTACATTTTTATGAAATATCTATTCAATCATTTGAGGTGTATGTATTGAGTGCTGGTTATATACTAGGCATATGTCTAGATGATAGAATACAGCTCTGCAACACCTAGACCCTACATTCTGATGATGGAGAAAGAATACATGTAAATAAAAAAGTGATTATATAACATGACAGATTGTAATATTTTTAAGAAAGGAGCTGGAGAAAAGTATACAGTAAAATGGAGAAAGAATACATGTAAATAAAAAAGTAATTATATAACATGACAGATTATAATATTTTTAAGAAAGGAGCTGGAGAAAAGTATACAGTAAAATGGAGGTGCTATTTTTAACTAGTTTTCAAGCAGGTCCAGCAGACAAGGAGTTAGTTTAGCCTCTTATTGAGACCTAAGTAGCCACAAGGACACCTAGGGATGTTTGAACAGCTGAGAGAATATCCAGAGAAAATGGCCTGATGAAACAGCTGATTTCCAATGTCCAAGGTCAACAAGGAAGCTAGTGTGGTCAGGGGAGAGAAAAAGAGGGAGAGTGATAAGATGACTAGAGAAGATTTAAGAATGAGGTTGGCTCACAGATGCTGCTAAAACTTCAGGACAAACAGTCCCTTGGCCACATGTTGTACCTCTACTCATTTACTGATGGTTTCTAAGGATTCCCCCAAATATAAATGAATATATCCTTAATTTCTAAATATAGATTTGCTTTGTTTGCTCTACATTATAAAGCACATATTTTGGAATATGAGCCCAGGTATCCCACTCTGAAGACTGGACAGATGACACCAAACACCCACGCAGGGAGCACATGGCGGCTTCTGGGTCTACGTTGATGTCCTTTTCACCAACACACTGTGTGGTCGCAAGTGGAAACAAGGGTAGCACATCCAGATAACCTTTCCCACAAAGTTGTCATCCTTCCATGGACATGTAAACCATGGGCTTCCCTTTGATATGACTACATGAACACTTATTTTAATAAAAAAATTGCCCAGAAACAGAGAAATATGATAGAAAACAAAAACATAATGAGCTCAGGTAATCCCTGAGTGATTGTGGTGAATAAACTGCTTCCTTGGTCGTGGCAGCTGTCCATTCATTTATAGCCACCTCGATGCCCAGAAAAACTAATAGAAGAGAAGAAACAACATTTTTCCAAAAGACAATGAAATGATTTCTTTAAACCATCAAGACGCCTTACAGAAAATGAACAGCCAAAGAATAAAATGAACAGAGGAAATGAACCAACAAAGCAAAACAAAACAAAAGAAAATACAAAAAGTACAAAAAATGGGGAATTTTATATGAGAGATTAGCAGAATTTTTGAATTATATAAATACAAAATTTTTTGGAATTTGAATATTGGTTATGTCATGAATATATAGAATATTCTAAAGAATGGATATATTTAATTATGAACGACCCATGTTTCTGTGTTTCAATTTATATTTCTACTTAAACTGATAACTTTTTAATCCTTTTTAAAGATCTCTATTTGTTCACCATATAGTAATTTTATGATTATTTTGCTGATTTTATAGCTATCATTTGAAATTTACTTTGTTATTTCTAGTAAATTAGTCATAATTTAAAAAGAAACATTGTTGGAGGGACTTTGACACTACTAACCCAGCCCTACCATTAATGATAAAAGGAGTTCTTCAGTTTGAAATAAAGGACGCTAGTCAATTATTTAAAGCCACATGAAGATACAAATTTATAGGGATAAATTTTATACACACACAGATATATATATATCAGAGTGCATCAAACGTAGAATGGGTACATAAAGTTGTTTCAGTAATCTCTGCTCATTCATGTGTGTTGTACATATGTGTGTGTGCACTAGGGCTTATTGTATATCACAAAGTTGTAAAAGTCTGCCTTTCTCTAAGAAATGGGCAAAGATTTTAGGATGCCACTGGACTGAAGACAAGAATAGATTCAAAAGAAGCCCGGTCCCTGCTATTGGGGAAAAGGCACTACGAAAGGAGAATAAAATGGAAGAGAAAGGTTGAGAGAGAGAACTTGCAGCCAGTGTGGGATCCAAAACTCCTCCAGACTCCAGGGCTCTGTACGGAGCATGGGTTTGTGGTGTACCTGCCTTTTTATGGTCTCTACATCATGCCCTGATCTACCTGTTATACCTGCGATGGTCCCATATTTATAGGACCACATTGATGTTTACATGGTCCCATTGTGGGTGCAGCAGGGCCCCTTCTCATTCTGCTTGGGTGACAGTCTTTTTTGTTGTTGTTGTTATTCTTGGGTTTTGGGTCTGATGTCTTTTTAGAAAATCCAGTGGACACTTTCAAGTCTCGGTGCTGTTCCTTATACAATATAAAAAAATCCTTCCCAAACCACAAAATATATAATCATTACAATGCCACAACATCCATACTTTTACCCTGATTACCTGCCTTCATATGATGTGTCCCTGAAGAAATCATGCCACACATGCACTCATTTCATTGTTCTCTGACTTCTCCAGTAAAATGTAAGATTCAAATAAGCAGGATCTTCACCCATGGAATATATACCCATTAACATAGAAAACACATTTTAAGTAAATTAGAAGTTATAAAATAAAAAGAATGGCAATGAATTTTTTTTTTAAAAATTAGATATACTGGATTCAAAGGAACTGTATTCAACACAAAAGAATGGAAAATATAAAACTAACTTCTGAAAGAAACCATATAACCTAGCAGTAATATATTGATATTAACACAGTTCACCAATACAAAATTAATTGGCAAAGATGTAAGAATGAAAGAATATAAAAATATAGTCTTCTCAAATATAAGGAAGAATCAGTATCTAAAGTTATATTTTAAGCTATGCAAATATATATGGATTATATATTCTAATGAAAAAGTTAAAGGTCATCTATAATATAATGAAAATTTTTTTCAATTGATGACAGAGGTGCTGCTACTTTTCAAAAGTCTAACTGCAAAAGGAAAAATGGAAAAATGAGATGACAACATGGCAATTCAAATACAAGTTGATTTATTGACATAAAAAATGCAGAAAAACTTTCTATGTTTGAAAAATATTGGGGGAGTCACAATATGTAGCACTGATAGATTTGACCAAGAAAAATTAACTTTGACCCATTTCCCATAAACACATCTATAGATTAAAGAATTAAATGGAAAAGAGCAAAGCTGATGGGAAAATGTAATTTTTCTTTGAACCAATGAAGTTAAAAAATAAGAATGAAAGCACTGTTCAAAGGACTTGAGCAGAGAGGGAAACAGAGAAAGCCAAGGGCTACCAAAGTCACAAATACATATTCAGTCTCACCTGTAATGAAATTAATTTAATGTCTTGTGCTATAGTATTCCCCATTCCTTTATTAAATAAAAATTATTTCTTTTGTGTGAATAGTCAACATGAAAGAGCATGCCAGCATGTCAAAAATTGTGTGAACCATGTTGCAAGGTGATATGCACATCTATTAGCTGGACCTTTCTCATCAATACAGAAACATGCTTAAATATAGACTATTTTAAAAATAGAAAAGAAATGCTTTCTCTTTGATAAAACTTCCTCAACTGATAATACCCTTTAATCTTCTTAAAAGCACAAACCTTGGACAGATTTTCTTCTGCTTTTCCTTGAAATATATTTTCCTTCCCATTGCCAACTTTAATTGGTCTTCCATTGCCATCACTGATTTTCAACAATAACTTATGCATTTCTCCATCCAATGCACACTTTATTTTTAAACATAATAGATAAAATATTAATTTATTAGTCAAGTAAGCCAACAACCATGGAGATGTCTTGGTTCTGTACTAGACTGGATACACTCTTAGATAACCTCAGGCAAAAGTTCTTGGCTTATGTTCTCTCTGACCCTTTCCTGCACTGTCCCCTGGGCTCTCCTACTCACCTTTACAGCATTTCTGTGAATAAGGACACAGTGTGAAACTCTGAATGCCTCTCTGGCGGTTGATTATGGAGACTTAAGCTCTATCCCCAGACGAGACAGCAGGAAGGAGTCAGGCAATAGTCTACTAGCCAGGATAGTAACACAAAGAAACAATTTCACATTCAGCCCAAAGTTGAACAGGATGAGGGACAGCAGAGGAGATTTTTACAGCTTTTCTTTAGGTGCTCATTAGCTCATGTCCTTCTGTCCCTCATTAGCACTTTTACTTCTTACTTCATCTTGTGAGCCATCATTTCCCTTTGGGACACTGGTCAGTGGAGAATGGAAATTGCCTTTCTGGCTCTGTTTCCAAGAGATCTGGTCAACCCAGTTTTTATCACTCCCTTGTCATGCATTCTTATGCCTTGTGTAGGTCTCACACTCAAGCAACTTTCCCATCCTTCAGTTTAAAGTTTTTACCATGTCTCCAACTATGATGTCATCTTCACTACTGTCGTGGGTCTCCAAAGCTGTGACTTGGGATTAGAATACGATTTTATTTTTCTCTCTAGATCATTGCTCTTCCCTCTTCAGTAAGGTGGAAAACTGGGCTTCTTGGTTAGGAAACCATAAGCACTGCACTCCTTGGATTGTTCATGCATTTGTCCAATCATGCCTATGATACAAGTTATTATCTGTCATTTTTTACTTCATTTATAAAAAGTTTATCAATTAAAGAGGAAATTTCTATCTCTTTACGTACCATCACCTGAGCTAAGCACATTTGTAAGGATTGCCTCATTGAATTTTACAAAAGTCCATTCTCTGAGATCAGTTCTGTGCTATTAACCCCATTCTACATTTACAGAAATGGGTGGGTTACAAAGGTGCAAGGTCTAGCTAAATTTATAACCCCAGTAAGGGCTATGGTATTGATTGGAACTCTGTCAAGATGTTTCCATTTCACAACCTCTCACCCACTCTTTCTCAACCATGGCTGATTTTCCCCTCCAGGAGATATTTAGCAATGCTTGGAGATAATTATGTTTGATCAAGGGGCAAAAGAAGGGTAATCCTAGCATCTGGCAAGCCATGATCAGGCATGCTACTAAACATCCTACAATGCCCAGGAGAGCACTCATCACAGAGAATAATATATCCCAAAGTGTCAACAATGCTGATGCCAAGAAACTCAACTCTAGACCAGAACTTCTCCAACTTCAATGTGTACAGTAATCTCCCAGATATCTTCAAATGCAGATTCTGATTAATCAGGCTTCAGGTGGGCCCAGAGTTTCTGCACCTCAAGCAATCATTGGTCTTGTTGATTCTTTAGATCCTGGACTTTGAACCACTCCTTGATTCTCTGAGCTATCATCCAATGTTGGAGTCAGGAGTACATATATGGTTTGTTTCCCAGAAATTTTCCTCTTGTCCACCTTAGGTCTGATTTTGCTTGGTCAAATTTGGACTAAGCAGCTGAGCTTCTCCTTATACTAGTTTACATGATTTTTGGCAGAATTCCCTTGTGACAAAAAATGAAACATTGAAGCCTTTATTCCTTAGCTATAAACTGGGTAAATGCCACCAAAATTAAGAAGTTGATATGAGAATTAAGGGATAGGATATATTTATTACTCAAAATAAATAGTGGCTTTGTCTCAATTCTCCATTTAATAAGTTCCTCATGACCTCTAAAATTTCTTTCAAAAGAAGGAATGAGTCCAGTAGGGCCAGATCAGGTTGTGTTCTTGATTGGTTCCTCCTCCCAGGGCACCACACAGAGAGCACAGTGCCTGAGAATCACCTGTTGTTTGAATAATGTCCACCCAAAGATATCATGTCCTTATGTCTTGATACTCTAAAAATTAACTTATAAGGGAAAAGGAAACTTACAGATGTGATTGTGTTAAGGATTTTGCATAGGGGAGATTATCCTGGATTATCTTGAAGGACCCTCGATGAAAACACAGGAAACTGAAATAATATTGCCAATATATCTGAGATAATGAAGGATTGCTGACCAATGTTAGGTCAATTTAACTCATTATGTCTATTTTGGGTCAGGAATTAGCTCTAAAGCACAGTTTTCTGTGTAGTGGTGATAACAAGGAGATGATGTCATTGGAAACCACAAATTGACAGATGAGAAAGAGATTTTTAAGCATATGTAGTATCTCATTAATACATTGGATTCAAGTGAAAGGTTTTCTGAAATGCCTGTTAGATTTTGTTGTTTTTAATTTTGTAATTATTTATTTAGTTGTACTGTATTAATGAATATATAATGTAAAACTTGACATTTAACCAGTTTTAAGTCTACAATTCATTGACATTAATTACATTTACAACTTGTCCTAATACCAACACATTACTAAAAACATTTTCATCACCCAAACCAGAAATTCTTACACATTAATCAATTACTCCCCATTTCCTTTTCCCCATCCCCCATTCCTAATCTAGATTCTGTCTCTATGGATTTGTATAATATCCAAATAGGTAAACACTTTAAATGCTCAATGACAATGAATAGATTAACACATTATGATACCTCCATACAAATGAATACTATTGAGTCATAAAAAGGAATAAGTTCTTATACATACTCACCATGGGCCAACATTGACTATGGGAGTTTCATTAACTATTGCTTCTTCTTCACTTTTGCCGACACTTGTTTTATGTGGAATCAGGAAGCCAAACATGGCTTCCAGTATTTCTTCCGTTGGGACTTTCTGAGAAGCCAGATACTCCCACCTTTCTCTTTGGACTGTTCCTGTCCATCTATCTGGCCACATTCCTGGCCCTCACCTCAGAATCCCAATTCCCATGCTTATGTAGTGTTTCCTCTCCACCTGGCTTTTTTTTTTTTGTGTATGTGTGATAACTTTTTCTCCTCCACCTTTTCTCTGAGATACTATGGAATATCCAGCATTACCTATATTGGGTGTGCAAGCCAAATTTTCAATTTTGTTGTACTTTTGGAAACAGAACTCCTGACCTTGATGGTATGTAACCTCTTCATGGCCATCTGTCACCTCTTAAAGTACACTGTTATGAGGAATCCAAGGGTTTTGTTCAGTTTCTTCTCCTGATCATGCTGGTCTGAGAGCTGAGGAAGATTCCTGAAACTTTATCAGCTACGGCTTTCTTTTTTTTTAGTAATTTAAATTCCTCACTATTTATATGAACTTCCTGAAGTAATCAAGCTCAACTGTAACAACACCCTCATCAGTAATATAATGTATTTTACAACTGGCCTGCTGGTTGTGATTCATTTAACTGGAATATTTTTATCCAACTCTCTTATTGTCTTCTCTATTCTGGGAGTTTTCTCAGCTAGGGAGATTGTAAGTTTCCTTAATTACAATAAATATAATTTAATTATAAATCCTATTCACCTCTTGATTTTATACCCCTTCTATGGCACATGCCTTTGCATCCACCTGAATTCTGCAGCCACAACATCATCTAGGACAGTTCAGGTGTCCTCAGTGAAGTACTCCATGGTAACCTCTATGCTGAGACCCTTCACATCCTGTCTATGAACAGGAGCATGAGGAGTCCATGGAAAGGCTTCAGCACAGGAGAGATAGCCTCATCTCAGGAATGGGACCATTAGCAGACTCTCATGACTCAAAAGGTTCAGAGATGTAGCTCATCAATCTTCGTTGGACTCAAACAACTGATTTTGTTCTAGTTTTGGAATCATCGTAAAATAACCACATCTTGATTTTAACATTTTAAAGACACCATTTCACCAGGACTGGATTCTAATCTAAATTACAGCCAGGAGGCCATTTCTGGCCCTTTATCTGTCTCTTTTTAAAAAGCTGTTATTGAAAGACATCCAAGTGCGTTCACTTACAGGCTTGTTTTCAAGCCACAAATGTTTAGTTCCTTAATTTCTACAGAAATCTCTGGCCTGCAAAACCCAAAATATTTATTACTAAACTTTTGCAGAAGAAGATTATTGATCTCTGATTAAAGTATTTAATATATATTCTGTTCTATACTTAAGCTTTTCAACATTTATTACACCCATGTTCAGTAATGAAAGATGATATACTCCACAAACCACCATTTCCAAAATTAACACAGGTAAAGTTTAACACAGGTAATACATTAACACAGGTAATAAAGGTTTATCTGTAAATAAAACACCATGATGTTAATTATCTAAATAGTAAATTCCATTTAGGCTGGACCTCATATTTTTCTGATCGTCATATGTTCTCTATGTATAAAAACTCTTTGATGAAAAAGAAATTGCTATGCACTGTGTTTAAAAGCAATACTGTAATATTAATGCATCTATGTCAAAGATATACTGTGTGGATAATGGGGGAGTATGGAAAAAGTGTGCCAAATGTACACTATGGACCATGGTTTTTGTAATAGTCTGATGATATTATCTCCTAATCTGTAACAAATGTTCCACCATGGTGTAGTGTGTTGGTTAAGGGGCGTTGTATGGGAATTCTAACCATGTGCATGATTGTTTTGTAAGTTCACAACTTCTGTAATAAAATTATATTAAATAATAATAGGGTGGCTTGGGATAAAATATACCAAATGTAAATTATGGTCTACAGAGAGGGCTAGAATTTGGTGATATTCTTTTATACTTCGTAGCAAGTGTCTTGCAACAATTCAAGGTGTCGGTGGTGGGTTCATGTATGGGACCCCTGTATGATCATTATGCGTGTTTGTTTTGTAAGTTAACAACTCTTATTATACACTTGTTTATGTATGTTCATGTATGAATGATATACTTCCATATATTTTTTAATTGCTATAATTTCTTTTTAAATTAATTGATTCTTTTTATTTTTTTCTTTACTTTTAAAGGAACATTAGATTACATAAACGTTACATGGAAAAATAATTGGATTCACATATACCCCACCACCTCCCCTTCCCACACTTTCCCGCATTAACAACATTTTTCATTAATATGGTACATTTGTTTTAATTGATGAACACATATTGAAGCATTGCTACTAAAAATGGTCTATAGATTACATTATATTTTACACTTTGTACCGCACATTTTATAAGTTTTGACAAAATATATAATTGTTGGTATATGTCAATGCAATCATGAAGAATAATTCCAAATGTTTCAAAAATGCCACATGTTATACCTATTGTTCCCTCTACCTCCCCTCAGAACCTCTTGCAACCATTGTTTCAATATCAATGTACAAATTCTTCCAAATACTAGAATAATAATAACTCTACTTTCATCCATAGTTACATCCCCCACCACTTATTTTTGTTAGTTCCTTTATGTTGAGCATTTTAGGATGATTGATCTCATTGAGCAGATGGATGGAGGTGTCTTGCTTGCAGTTGTAGATACTCTCTGCTTCTTCAGACAGGTGATGTCCATCATCATCATTTTGTTGATTGTCCTGGGTGAGTGTAATGAACTGGAGAGTAGGTGTTGGCTGCAACTTTGCTGAGTTTCAGGGCTCACTCAACATATAAACAGTTGGAACATTTAAGTCTCTGGGACATATTTTTAATGGGTATATTGCTAATTATAGGTTCAAACAAATGGGGCAGAAAAACCATGGGTAAGTAAATTATAAATGAATTTAACTCTGACACATTGGGCGAGATGGATTATCATGTATTCCTAATCAAGGCCCAGTGATGGGATGCCGATTTCCTGGGGTTCTCTGCCCTGTCTATAGTGTCTAGATGTCTCTAGAGTCCCCAGAAATAACTCCACTTGAGGCACTGTTTACTGTGGCAATCAATGATATCCTACAGAGAAGTGTATGGTCATAAACTCTGGAATGACCTGCTAACTCACTTTGAAATCTATTAGTCCTACACTCATTTATATTTACATTTAATATTTCTCCATTTTGGTTTAGGTCTATCTCAAATTCATGGCTAGTTGGAGCTTGTTAATAATAATCTTTCAGTGCCAGAGAGGCTCATCCCCAAGAGTCATGTCCCACATTGAGGGGAAGCAGCAAATTTATATGTTGAGTTTGGCTTAGAGGAAGGTGCCATTTGAGCAACAGAGACCCACAGGAGGTAACTCTTAGGCCATATATATTGCCAGGCTAAGTTCCAATTTCACAAATAAAAGTTTCATAAATGCAACCAATAATATCAAGGACCTGGTGCACTGGTCCACACTCCTTTGCTAGGCACTGACCATGTACTCCAGAGATTCTTGTCACTTTATGAGAAAATATAGCAGGACTCCTCAGGATGAGAATTCAATATTCCATCAGTTCCTCTGTTGGTCTCCATTCAATGAGGTAACACACCATGACCAAATGAACATACTCACACTCGATAAAGGCATGACCCAGGTGCACCTGCATACAGATCTCCCCACCACTGACATCCTGGACCAATGATCCTTCGCTATCACTGCTACCATTACTCGGCAACTGAAAAACAAGGCCAACAAAATAAACAATAATCAAATTTTAAAAATGAAATAACAGAAACAAACATTTTCATTGTGTCTTTCATCACTTTAAGATATGTCATGTGTGTGTATATATATATATATATATATATATATATATATATATAGAGAGAGAGAGAGAGAGAGAGAGAGAGAGAGAGAGAGAGGGAATTTCTTCTGTATATTCCCTGTGTCTTTCTCATTTTTAACTTTATTTTCTGAGAAGATATAAGTTTCAGAATAGTCACATAGAAATTACAGGGGATCCCCATACACCCAAGCCCCTAGCACCCAACATCCTTGCATACTAATAACATCCTAGATGAGTATGGTACATTTGTTACAATCAATGAATGTATATTGATGCATTGCTACTAATCATGGCAGTTGGTTTACATATTATACCATACTGGAAAATGGGATCATCTGATCAAGGTCACCAAAAAGTGGGAGTTTTCCAAGTGTTTATGAAAAGACAGCTGTAATACCACTAAACATTGTAACAAGGAATGCAGGGCACTCAGGATCCAGGACCCTAGGACTAGCAAGACCCAGAGCCAGGGGTTCACGATGACTGTGTAGTGCATGTGGTGACCAATGGCCACAAAGCAGTGATAAGCTATCACAGCCAGAAAGAAGTCATCCAACCCTCCAAAGAGAAAGAAAATGTAGATATGTATGAGGCAACATCAAACATAATGACTCTGATTTTGTTCACCAACATCTTTGGGAAAGTGGTGCAGAGGAAACAGATGTCACAAAGTGACAGGTTGGAGAAGAAGAAGTACATGGTTATGTAGAGGTGGGAGTCAGTGATGGTGACAGTATAATGAACAGGTTCCCAAAGATGGTGGTCAGGTTCATGAACATAAAGAGGCTAAATAGGAAGGACTGCAATTCTGGTTCCTCTGAAAATCCTCAAAGGAATAATTCTGAAATTCTTTTATCATTTCCTTATGTCATGTGTTTTATGTGACTATCCAGAAAAAAAGAAAGAACATGACTAATTTTCAAACAAACAACCATTAGTAACCTATCTATAATGAATATTTTGAAGCCCAGAATTTAGTTTTATATTTATTTATCAAATCTAAACAGATAGTGCCATCTTTAAATAGGAAATGCTCTCCTACTTTCAAAATATTTCCCAATCTGTCATGCATTGTAGGATTTTTACAGAAATTTATTCATTTTGGAATGAATATTCAATCCCTCTCTTATGCATATACTGAATAAGCAATGGTAATAATATGCTGAAAACAAAAGTTCTTGCAATCTGATGATGGAGAAATAAAATAAACATACAAAATCATATCCATATTAAATGTCACATTGTGACAACTGTTAAAGTGAAATGGAAACAGGTAAAATTGAGAGCATCAGAAGGGGTGCTCAATGTTCAGGCAAGACTGGGAGATGGGAAAACATATTAAAAGACACGTCAGGATACAGACAGCAGAATCCACAAGGGTATCAGACATTTAAGACTAGCAGAGGTAATGTCCAGGGAAAAGGCCCTATGGAAAGGGCTTCATTGGATGTTCAATGTCAACTAGGAAGGCCAGGTAGCAGGGGATGAGTAAATGGGAGTGGGATGAAAAATAATGTCAGAGAAGGTTAAGAACAAGGTGGCCCCCGATGATGAAGCTTCAAGACATAGGGAGTCCTTTATCTACATGGACTTCTTGCATTTTATTAAGGTAGTTTCTAGGATATATTAGTCAGAATTCTCCAGGGAAATGAAACTAGTAGGAAGTTGGTAGGTAGGTAGATAGATAGATAGATAGATAGATAGATAGATAGATAGATGATTGATTGATAGATAAATAGAAAGAGAGATAGAGAGCTATAGATAGATTATATATACATATATATGTAAATATTAAGTGATTTGTCATAAGATTTGGTTCATGAACGCATGTGGATCAGTGAGTACAAATTCCATAGGGAAGACAAGAATTAGAAACTTAGTGAAGTTAATATTGAATTCTCCCACAGAAGTGTCACAATGGAAATTCCAAAGAAAGTGATGATGAAATTCCTAGTAGAACATGGATACCTGAAATAGAGATAGAAAGTGTTCATTCTGACTAATGAAATGCTCAGTGTTCCCTTTAAGGCACAAACTGATTGGATAAGGAGACTACTGTCATTGTTGAAGACAGTATCCATTGTTTATTCTAGATGCAATCAGCCAAATGAAAACAACTGAATATTAATTTATATCCACCTATGAAATACCCTCACAGTAACAATCAGGCCAATATTTTCTTGACCAAAGAAATGGGCACACATTCCAGCCAAACTCACACATGAAATTAACTAACACAATCCACAACTAGTAAACTTGTCACCCCTACACATCTCCTTAAATGATTCTAATTTCTTAACAAAGTCAATAACAGAGACATACCTTCACCTAACATAATTCAATGGCCCCGCTTACTACCAGAAATGCACAAACACTTTTTCCAGAAGAGGATGCAAGTACATAGGCAATATTAATTATTATCCTTGATATAACTTAAATACTATAACATAAAATTAAAACAATTTATTTTATATGACACAGGAATAAGGGAGGAGAAAAAAAGATATTTTCTTTATGTATATAAACAAACACACTCACAAAAAAGCAAGGAAGAAATAACTATTCCACTCCTTATTACTGCAATTGCTATTGTGGTCTTAGCTCATATTGAAAATTACCTTTTCCTCTACCCATCCCATATTGACTGTACTCTCAGCAAGTTCTTCATTTAGTCATGGCTTTTGTCTGGTGTAGTGACCCAATTCTTCACTTCTGAGCTGTATGGGCTGTTAGTAGTCTACCTGGGTTGAGTTTTTGCAGTTTTCCATTGACTTTAATCATAGGGAATGGTATTATTAAGAGATTTCTTAAGGGCTCTCTTGTATTCCAGGCAAACTCTTCTTTACCTACATTACATAGTAGTAGTTCTATTTCCATTTGATAATCAGGATCATAAACTGAAACCACTACAGTTTATTCTTTCTTTTTCTGTTGATTCAAAGGCATGAAGAGCCCCAAATGGTCCATTGATAATCTTCCTTTCCTGTTCAATGGAAACATTGTTGTATCTCTTCATGGGAGCATTCTCCCTTTTATAAATAAGACCTTTACACCAGCAAAGCAGAAGGCTGAAGATACAGGAAGCAAAGTTTTCTAATGAATAACTAGGAGTAATAGTGGGTGGTCCTGTTCCCATTTCCATACCTTGATTCCTGGACCCATGAATCCTGGCTATGCAATAAATAGCAGAATAGACTGGATGTTGGTTTAAAGCATAAACAGCCTCCTAGAGAACATTGCCACAGCAGTGCATAGTATTGCCACAAAGCTAATAGAATGACTGAATCTTCCAAAGACCATTCCACTGATTTATCAATCCAGATGCATCAGCATGATAGGGAATATGGTCAGGCCAGTGAATCCATGAGCATGTGCTTATTCCCATGTTTCCTTTGTTGATAAGTTGGTTCTATGATCAGAAGCAATGCTGGGTGGGATACTATATGAGTCTGCCAAAGGGGTGTCAATGCAAAGTACCAGAAATCCACTGACTTTTATAAAGGCTATTTATTTTGGGTAAAACCTTAGTCCCAAGGCCATGGAAAATCCAACTCAAGGTACCATGAGAAGTTCTTTCTCACCAAAGTCAGCTGCTATGTGTTGAAGCAAAATGACAGGTGATCTCTGCTGGTCTCTGTCTCACCCTCCAGGTTTCTTCTTCCTCTTGAGGTTCCATGGGCCCAGATTCTTCGCAATCTCAGCTGCAGGCTGGCATAGGACTTGTCTCTTAGGGCTTCTTATGTCACTCTTGGCTCTCTTCCCAATATCATTTGTAAGCTATCAGGCAAATGGACCATCTCTGCCTGGGGCTTTAGCTGTTTGAGCCTTCTTTCTGTCACATGGCCAAATAAAAATGACGAGTTTTCTCTTCCATGTCTGTCACTCTGTGTGAGTCCCTTTATCTCAGACCCAGCAAAGGGGCAGGGACACAACCTGAGTCATGCCTTATACATTAGTTGAATCAAAGCCCTAATCCTTTCAGGTAATATAAGGAAAGACACCTCAGCTGAATTTAATGCAATCAAAGCGTATCATACCAAGAGGAATTTATTAGTTTGCAAAATAATTTTTCTATTTTGGGGATTCAAAAATAATCTCAAACTGCCACAGATAGTATGACATTGGATAAGGTATTCTGTAAGTCCACAGATGGTAGATATAAAGAAGCATTTTCTGCAAGGAAGATAGATTCATATCCAGTGTACAGCTCTATTCCTGTAAGAAAACAAAACAAAACAAAACAAAACAGAGCACCATCCATCATGAAAGCGGTCTAATGTAAACAACCTGCCACCAGGTAACAAAGCTGATCACCTTCGGGAATGGTGCCATATCAGGGACTGACTGTGGTCTGTGCTGCTGGCAGAATAGACACTCAGCAGTGGCCATAGCAGGGTCAGCTTTGGTGAAGGGAAGTCCTTGTTCCTGAGTCCACGCATAAATTCCATTCCTTCTTTCATGGCCATTTTGTTCATGAACCCATTAAGCAATGACAGGAGTGACTGGTGTAAGAGGCCACTGGTAACCACAGGGTCAGTCATCTTATTCACTTGAATATTAATATGTTCCTCTGTTAAAGTCATCCTCTGTTAAACATTCACATGGGATACAAATATCTTCCTGTTTTTGCCCATTCAGGAAGGACTATACATATACCTTTTCCCAAGATATGTTTGACAACAATTTTCCAATCATGTTACTTCCAAATCCCTGATCATCCAGCCAAGTCATGTGCCGGAGCCTATGAATCAGTATACAAATGCACTTCTTGCTATTTCTCCTTCCAAACAAAATGTATAACCAGGTGCACTGCTCTAAATTCTGCCCAGTGGAAGGATTTCCCTTCACCACTGCCTTTCAGGAATATCCGAGAAAGGAGATAGAGTGATGCAGCTGTCCAATTACAGATGATGCCTGTATATCATGGAGAAAAATTTCATAATAAGATGCAAATTTTCCTTCCTCAGTCTACTAATTCTGGGGTTCTCCACCTGAGGCCACTGTTGCTGCCTGGCAAACTGAAGGCAAAGAGGCAGGAATTGGAGTCATGGGCACTTGCATAACTTTCTTCTGCAGCTTAACTGCCTACATGGCCAGCATGAGTCAGATCTCTTGTATACTATGTCCATTTGATGATACAGTGTTGCTATGCACATAAATTTCATGGCTTGGTTGATCAGAAAATAAACCAGCTCATGATAGGCAACTAAATTATCATGTCAACCTGGTGGCCCACGGTAAAGCAAGGATTTGGTCTCTAGTAAGACACAATAACAGGTCCAAAGATGTTTCTCACAAGGAGAGACCATATATACAGGGGATGGCAGGGTGAGTTTTTCTCCAAATTCCTAAGGGTGTGCATTGTGAATCTCCCTTAGGGTTATGCGAAAATCTCCAAACAGCCCCTCTATTTGCCACTGAAATTTCCAGCACCATTGGATCTGCTGTATCATATGGTCCAAGTGACAATGCATCTTTCTCAGCAGATGTAACTTTTGAAGAGTCTCCTCTAGTCCAAGCCACCTGTCAAAATTAGCAGCTTTTCAGGTCAATTGGTAAATGGGCTAGAATACCACATCCAAATGACGAATATGTTGCCTGCAAAATCCAAAGAAGAAAATCCCATCTTTGAGGGGATATCTAGAAATGACCTGCACCTCTGGACACCTAGATTTTACTGAAGTGGAAGGTCCTTGAGTTTTTGTTGATTTTTCCTGCCATCTTGTGACATGCAAATGCTTTTCCAATAAGTCTAGAGTAGTTGCTATTTCTTGCTTCCTATGTCTCATCAGCATAATGTCATCAATAAAATGAAACACTGTGATGTCATTTGGAAGGAAATGGTGATCAAGTTACCTAGAGCTGATTATCAAATAAGCCTGGACAGTTTATATACACCTGAAGTAGGACAGTGAGGTGTATTTCTTTCTGGCATTGCCAGCTGAAAGCAAAAATTTTTTGGTGATCTTTATTAGCAGGTAACAAAAAAAAACAACAAAAAAAAAAGATTTTGCCAGATCAATAGCTGCATATCATGGATGCTACCATCCCAAGTTCTAAAACCATACAATGGGTTGATTTAAACAATAGGAATTTATTGGCACACATTTTATAGTCTAGAAGTCCAACATCAGGGTGTCAGCAAGGAGATACTTTGTCCTTGAAAATTGTTCTGGGGCTGGCTAATAGTGTTCCTTGGGTCCTCAGCTTGTCTCTCAAATGTCAGTACACATGACATCATCTCTTTTTTCTTCTGGGTTCCTTTTTTTCTAGCCTTTTCCTGTAGCTTTTTCCATTTGGCTCTTTCTATAAGGCCTCCAGTAATAGGATTAAGACCCATCCTGATTCAGTTAGCAACATCTTAACTAAAAATAACATTCTCCTCCTTGGCCCTGCCCGCACCAAGGCCCCGCCGCCCCTCGGGCTCCCGGAGCCTGGTCTCGACCGGGTCCTACCTGGCTTCCAGTCTGATGTCCGTCCCTCTCTACGACCTCACGGAATGGAATGATTCCATGCACTCCCCGCGGATTAGCGTGGGGGACCTTCCCGTGCTGGCGTCCATGAGCAAGGCTGCAGACCCTCGCTTCCGGCCACGCTGGAAGGTCATTGTGCCCTTCCTCGTGGGTGCCGCCACACTCTGCCTACTGTACTCCCACCGCCCGCCCCCAGGCAGGCCCCCCGCGCCCAACGCCCACAACCACAGGCTAGGCCCGCTGCCAGCCGACCGCTACAACGACACCTACCCCCTGTCGCCTCCCCAGAAGACGCTGGGCCGGACCCGGTACCGGATCGCGGTCATCGCCGACTTGGACACGGAGTCCAGGGCTCAGAAGGAAAACACCTGGTTCAGTTACCTGCAGCAGGGCTACCTGACCCTGTCGGACAGCGGGGACAATGTGGCCGTGGAGTGGGATAAAGACGCTGGGGTCCTGGAGTCCCACCTGGACGACAAGGGTAGGGGCATGGAGCTCTTGGAGCTGGTGGTCTTCAACGGGAAGCTGTACTCGGTGGACGACAGGACAGGGGTCATCTACCAGATCGAGGGCACCAAGGCTGTGCTCTGTCTGATGGCGACGGGACGGGATGGTGGGCAAAAGCTTCAAGGCCGAGTGGCTGGCCGTGTAGGATGAGCAGCTGTACGTGGGTGGCCTGGGGAAGGAGTGGCCCACCAGAACCCCGAATGGGTGAAGGTGGTGGGCCGCAGCGGCAGCGTGCGCCAGGAGAGCTGGGTGTCCAGCTACCACGTCCTGAGGGCCCACGCCGGCATCCAAGCCCCAGGCTACCTCATGCACGAGTAGGCCTGCTGGAGCGACACGCTGCAGCGCTGGTTCTTCCTGCCGCGCCATGCCAGCCACAAGTGCTACAGCGAGCAGGAGGACGAGCGCAAGGGCACCAACCTGCTGCTGAGCGCCAGCCCCGACTTTAGCGACATCTCGGGGCGCCGCATCGGGGAGGCCGTCCCCACGAACGGCTTCGCCTCCTTCAAGTTCGTCCCCAACACCGACGACCAGATCATCGTGGCCCTCAAGTCGGAGGAGGACGGCGGCCGGGCCGCCACCTACGTCATGGCCTTCACGCTCGACCGGCGCCTTCCCCTGTGGGAGACCCCCGTCGGGAGGGTGAAGTACGAGGGCATAGAGTTCATATAGGACCAGAGCGCGGCGGCCGGGGGGCTGGAAAGCCTGGAGCCGCGCCAGGACGCGAGTTTCACGAAACCGGAGGACTGTGCTCTAGGGGTTTCTCTCCTCCTCGGAACTAGGAGGTGTGCAACTTTGGAGAGCTTCAAGAAGGGGGCCTCAGCCCCCGGGTCTAGCGAGCAGCTGGGACGCAGGGTCCTTAGAGCTAGAAAGGGGCGGGGGTCCCGCCGGGGCCCCCAGCATTGCTGTGTCCAGCGCGGTCCTCAGCGCTGCCACCTGGTGGCCACAGATGGCCACTGCAGGCCCCTTAGTTGGGGCCCTGGTTTTCCTCCCGTGCCCTTCACGCACCTGCTCTTCCTCTCCCTTCTTTCTGTGTGTTCCTTTGTTCAATAAATACTTATTGAGCACTTCTTGGTGTCAAGCACTGTGCCCCACTCCAGGAGCATTTAGGCCACAAAGCGTGGTCTCCTGGGCCTCCCCCCTTGTCTTCCGACTTCTGAGCCCGGGCGTCCTCTGCCCCCCTCATCCTGGGAGAAGAAAATGTTTACGCAGCAGGGCCGAGAGCCTGGGCATCTCCTGAAACGGCCGCAGGAAGGAGAACTCGCCCCCCAGCTGCTCCCCAGCCCCATGAGGCCCCTCTGCACGCCCAGCACTTCGTTTCCCCCCTTCTGGAAACTTCTGTAGCTGAGTAGCACTTTGAGGTTTAATTATTAACTTATTTTAATTAACGTAATTTCCTTCCTTAAAAAACAGAATCACCATATCTTATCACACACTACAGTCCTAGAGTTAACCAATTCCCTCCCGGTGGTGGAGAAAACTAAGCAGTTGGTGAGGTGAGTTTTTATAAATGTCTCTAAGTCCTTGGCTCACAGATAAAAAGATAAAACATTGCCTTTTTTCCAGCAGTTCTCTGAAACCGTCCTGCCTTTAAACACTGATGAATGACTTGAGTTTTTCATTTCCCGGCACTAGGGGTGGGATCCTGGGCTCTGACACCCCTCCCCTCGCCCTCCACTCCTGGGGTGCCTCTGTGCTGGAGACTGCATGTCTGTGAGTGAGGCCTGGGAATTCTTCCCATTGCCTTTATTTCTCTCCTCCCCAGTGGGGATTTTGCAGCCTCCGCTCCATGGAAACTCTTTACACAAATGTTGGCTGGCCCTAAATCCATGCTGGCTTTTCTTGGCTCTCCAGGGTCCGGGCAGGGCATGGGGTTTGGGACAGAGGTCAGCCACCAGCACAGCCTAGCAGGGCCGTTTCCGGAGCCCTCTGGGTTCCTTCCCCGGGAAGCTACCACATTTCTGTGTGAGACCTCTCGTGACGACGCAGAAGTAACACGGGCAGGTGACGGACCTTCTTTGTGCTTCTGTCAACACATTCATCCCCCAACCTACTCTTCCTGCTTTGGAACCTTAACTCAGCCTCTGGGAGGGAGCCTAGGAAGGCTCTTCCTTTCTTGTGCTGGCTGTCTCTTCCTTCCACCAGAAAACAAACAGCAAAATAAGTAAAATAAGCTATAGAGTGTGACCTGTTTATCTGGACCTCTGCTCCCAGGGGGCCTGGGCTGGATGAGCCCAAGTCGCTTCTAACTTGGCCTGGCT
>JAQZBX010006909.1:0-51867 GCA_029593785.1 Cabassous unicinctus | reverse complement strand
ATAGAAGAAAGAATAAGTTGCAGAAGACAGAATAGCTGAAATGAAAGAAAGAAGAACAGAGAATGAAAAGAAAGGAAAAAATTAAACAGGAGCTTAGGAGTTGAATGATAGCATGAAATACAGCAACATATGTTCATGGGAATTCCAGAAGGAGAAGAGAAGGGAAAGGGGACAGAAAGAGTATTTGAGGAAATAATGGCTGAAAATTTCTCAACTCTCGTGAAAGAAATTAACTTACATGTCCAAGAAGTATAGCTTACCCCAATCAGAATAAATCCAAATAGACCTACTCCAAGACACATACTACTCAGAATGTCATATGTCAAAGATAAAGAGAGAATTCTGAGAGCAGCAAGGGAGAAGGAAACCATCACATACAAGGGACTTAAGGGACAGTAAGACTTAGTGTGGATTTTTCATCAGAAACCATGGAGATGAGAAGAGAGTGGTATACAATTAGGCTACTGAAAGAGAAAAACTGCCAGCCAAGAATTCTTTATCCGGATTGTCCTTCATATATGAAGGTGAGTTTAAAATATTCACAAATGAATAAAAACTAAGAAAAAAAGAATCCACCTTTGCAGGAAGTATTAAAGGGAGTCTTAGAGCCCCCCCAAAAAAAGACAGGAGAGAAAGGTTTGGAGGAGGGTACAGAAGGCAAGAATAGCAGAAAGGACAACCAAAAGAGTAAAAAGACAGAAGAAAATAAGAAATGACATATGAAAACCAAAGAAACCAAAGAATAAAATGGTGGAAGTAAATAATGCATTGAATATGAATGGATTAAACTCCCCAATCAAAAGTTACAGGCTGACAGAATGGAAAAAAAAGAAACCATGAACCATCCATATACTGCTTACAAGAGACTCACCTTAGACTCGGATACAAACTGGCTGAAAGTGAAAGGTTGGAAAAAGATAACTCCATGCAAACAGTAACCAAAAAGAGCAGGGGTAGCTATACTAATATAGGACAAAACAGACATTAAATGCAAAAGAAGTTAAATACAGAAGGCCATTATATATTAATAAAAGGGACAATCCACCAGGCAGATATAACAGTCATAAATGATCTATGCACCTAACCAGGGTGCCCCAAAATACATGAGACAAACTCTGGCAAAACTGAAGGGAGAAAGACATCTTTACAATAATCATTGGAGACTTCAGCATACCACTCACATCATTAGATAGAACAACTAGACAGAAGATCAACAAGGAAACAGAGAACTTGAATAATATGTTAAATGAGTTAGACCTAACAGACATACACGGAATGTTGCATCTAAATTCAGCAGGTTATACATTCTTCTCAAGTGCTCATGGATCTTTCTCCAGGATAGACCACATGTTAGGTCACAAGGCAGGTCTCAATAAATATAAAAAGATTGAAATTATGTAAAGCACCTTCTCAGATCATAATGGAATGAAACTGGAAATCAATAATAGATGGGAAAGGGGGAAATTCACAAATGTATGTAGGGTAAACAGCACACTTCTAAAGAATCAGTGGGTCAAAGACAAAATTGTGAGTGAAGGTAGTAAATATATTGAAAAAATGAAAACAAAAACACCTCTTATTAAAACATATAGGATACAGTGAAGGAAGTGCTGAGAGGGAAATTTAATATAGGCCTAAACGCCTATATTAAAAAAGAAGAAAGAGCTAAAATCAAAGATCTAACTGAGCAACTGGAGAAACTAGAAAAAGAACAGAAAACTCTTCCCAAAGCAAGCAGAAGGAATAAAATAACAAAGATAAGAGCAGAAATAAATGAAACTGAGAATAAAAAAACAATAGAGACAATCAACAAAACCAAAAGCTGGTTCTTTGAGAAGATCAATAAAATGACAAACCCTTAGCAAGACAAACAAAGAAAAAAGAGAGAAGTTATAAATAAAA
This sequence comes from Cabassous unicinctus, assembly GCA_029593785.1. Taxonomy (NCBI): domain Eukaryota; kingdom Metazoa; phylum Chordata; class Mammalia; order Cingulata; family Chlamyphoridae; genus Cabassous; species Cabassous unicinctus. Next base: position 49,965 of record JAQZBX010006909.1, on the reverse strand, counting down.
TCAGAAATGAAAGGGGGGAAGTTATAACTGACCCCACAGAAATAAACAGGATCATAAGAGGATATTATGAGAAACTGTATGCCAACAAACTAGACAACCTAGATGAAATGGACAAATTCCTAGAAATGCACAACTTACACTAACGCTACAGGAAATACTAGAACTTAACAAACCAATTACATCTAAACAGATTGAATCAGTCATCAAAATTCTCCCAACAAAGAAAAGTATAGGACCAGATGGCTTCAGAGGTGAATTCTACCAAGCATTTCAAGAATAATTAACACCAATCCTGATTAAACTCTTCCAAAAAATTTAAGAGGAGGGCAAATTACCCAACACATTTTATGAAGCCCACATCACCCTAATACCAAAGCCAGGTAAAGATACTACAAGAAAAGAAAATTACAGACTAATCTCTCTAATGAACATCGATGCAAAAATTTTCAACCAAATACTTGCAAATCGAATCCAACAGCATATCAAAAGACTCATACATCACGACCAAGTGGGATTTATTCCTGGTATGCAAGGCTGGTTCAACATAAGAAAATGAACATAATATACCACATTAACAAATTGAAGGAAAAAAATCACATCATCTAAGTCAATGCAGAAAAGGCATTCGACAAAATCCAGCATCCTTTCTTGATTAAAAAACACTTCAAAAGATAGGAATAGAAGGAAAATTCCTCAATATGATGAAAGGCATGTATGAATAACCCGTAGCCAACATCTAATTCAATGGGGAAAGGTTGAAAGCTTTCTCTCTAAGATCAGGAACAAGACAAGGATGCTTGTGTTACCACTGTTATTCTACATTGTGCTAGAAGTTCTAGCTAGAGCAATTAGACAAGTAAATGAATAAATAAAAGGCATCCAAATAGGAAAAGAGGATGTAAAACTCTCAGTATTTGTGGATGACATGATCCTATATTTAGAAAATTCTGAAATGTCTACAACAAAACTACTTGAGCTAATAAACAATTGAGCCGAGTGGCAGGATACAAGGTCAACGCGCAAAAATCAGTAGTGTTTCTGTACACTAGTATTGAACAATCTGAGGAGGAAATCAGGAAAAAATCCATTTAAATAGCAACAAAAAGACTCAAACACCTAGGAATCAATTTAACCAAAGGAGTATACAACCTATATTCAGAAATCTGCAAAACAGTGCTAAAAGAAATCAGTGAAGACCTAAAGAAATGGAAAGACATTCCGAGTTCATGGATTGGAAGAATAAATATTGTGAAGATGTCATTCCTACCCAAACTGATTTATAGATTCAATGTAATACCAATCAAAATTCCAACAGCCTACTTTACAGAAATAGAAAAGGCAATTACCAAATTCGTTTGAAAGGGAAAGTACCCCCGAATAGCTAAAAGCATTCTAAAAATGAAGATTGACATGGGAGGACTTTCACTGCCTGTCCTTGAAACATATTAGAAAGCTACAGTGGTCAAAATAGCATGGTACTGCATGAAGATAGACACATCGATCAGTGGAATAGAATTGAGAGTCCAGAAAAAAAACCCTTAGCTCTACAGCCAACTGGTTTTTGATGAACCTACCATGTCCATATTAACAGGACAAAACAGTCTCTTCAACAACTGGTGATGACAGAACTGGATATCCATAACCAAAAGAATGAAACAGGACCCCTATCTACAAGAATCAACTCAAAATGGATCAGAGACAAACATAAAAGTCAGGACCATAAAAACTGCTAGAAGAAAATGTAGGGAAACATCATCAAGACCTTGTAGTAGGTGGTGGTTTCTTGGACCTTAAAGCACAAGCTACACAGGGAAAAATAGATAAATGGGACCTCCTCAAAATTTAAAACCATTGCACTTCAACGGAGCATCAAAAAGGTGAAAAGGCAACCGATTCAATGGGAGAAAATATTTGGAAATCACATATCCGATAAAGGTTTTATATCCATGATATATAAAGAGATGCTACAACTCAACAATAAAAAGACAAACTACATGATTAAAAAATGGGCAAAAGACTTGGAATAGTCCTTTGTCCAAGAAGAAATACAAATGGCGAAAAAACACATGAAAAAATGTTCAACATCACTAGCGATTATGGAAGTACAAATCAAAGTTACAATGAGATATCATTTCACACCTATTCGAATAGACACTATTAAAAAGTCGGAAAACTGCAAGTGTTGGAGAGGATGTGGAGAGATAGGAACACTTATTCACTGTTGGTAGAAATGTAGATGGTACAGCCACTGTGGAAGACTGGTGGTTCTTAAAGAAGTTGAATATAGAATTGCCACGTGACCAGCAATGCTACTCCTTGGTACATACCCAGAGCTGAGAGCAGTGACATGGACACACATTTGCACAGTGATGTTCATAGTGGCGTTATTCACGATTGCCAAAAGATGGAAACAACCCAGGTGCCCATCATCCGATGAGTGGATAAACAAACTGTGGTGTATACATATGATAGCATATTATGCAGCTGTAAGAAGAAATGAAGTCGTGAAGCATATGACAACATGGATGAACCTGGAGGACATTATGTTGAGTGAAGCAAGCCAGACACGAAAGTACAAATATGGCATGATTGTGCTGTTATGGTCTAAATATATTGTGTAATCTCATGGAGTTAATAACTTGAATATGGGTCATCAGGAAATAGAATGAGATTAGAGAATGGAAAGTTGACACTTAACTTGTACAAAATTGGTAAAAAGGATGTGTGTTAATCTCTGGAAATGAATAGAAAAGGTGAAAGCACAACATAATGTTTGTAACTAGCAGTGCTATTATATGGGTGTGACACTGGTTGAAAGGGAAAGTCTAAGGTCATGTATATTCCTAAAAGGAAAGCTAAAAAATGTAACATGGGATTGTATAGCATAGTGAAATTTGAATATTGGTAATATTGCATATATAAGCCCTTTTCTTTGAAGTGAACAAATATATGTTAATGTTGCAAGAATATCAGACCAAACAATTACGCTAAGTGAAAGAAACCAAAGTCCTATATATTGTATGATACCATTTATATGAAAATATAGATCAGTTTATAAAGATGAAATTAGATTAGTGGTTATTTAGGGCTGGAGAAGGATAGAAGGATTGAGAGGTGACTGCTAAGGGATGGGAATTTTTGGAGTAATGAAATTGTTCTAAAATTTTTTGTAGTGATGAATGCAGAACATTGTGATTATACTAAAAGACATTGTTATATAGTTTGGAAAGATTTATGGTATGTGAATATATCTCCGTAAAACTGCAAAATAAGTGTGCAAGAATAGCCAGAAATAGCAGCTATGTACAGCAGAGAGAGACTGAGAGATGGTGAATTTTTTGTCTTTTTTGTTTATTATTATTGAAATAATGAAAATGCTCTATTAATGATTGAAGTGTTGAATCCACAACTATATGATTATACCAGATGCCACTGTTTGTACTCTTTGAATGGATTGTATGCTTTATTCATATGTATCAATAAAATTGATTAGTTAAAAAGTATATATTGCTACTAAATATAGCCCATATCTTAAATTTGGTGTATTTTTCCTCCAACCCACCCAATTATTAACACCCTATATTAGTATTATATATTTGTTATCGTTCATGAGAGAATGTTCTCATGTTTGTCCTGTTAACCACAGTCCCTTTTCCACCACTGGATGTCCTGTAATATAGTCCTGTGCTTTGCACAATCCATTCACAGTCTACACTCAGTGGCTCTCATTTCATCACAAATCTGTGCTGTCATCACCTCAGTCAATTTTACAACGTTTTCATGGCTCCAAAAGGAAAAATCCCAACCCCCCCCACATATCCCCCTATTGTTGTCCCTTAGAATTGAATAATATCTTCTTGCCATTGCTGCAAAATATTACAATATTATTGTTAACTATGGTCCATAAGTTACATTAGTTGTAATTTTCCCATGTATCACCATATTCTTAGCACTTCGTAAAAGAAGAGCATTCTTACGTTTATACTATTAACCACAATTTTCATCCCCCACTGAAATCACTGTTATACACTGCCTAGATTATTCTCTAGTTTCCTTTCAATTGATGTTTACGTCCACAGACTACCCCTTTCAGCCACAATCACATTTATAAATCAGCAATGTTAGTTTTACTCACTATAATGTGTTACTCTCAACTATTCACTTCCACACTTTTACAATAAACCTTATTAATAATGCTACATACATTAATCATCAGCTTCCATTCTCAACCCACATTCTATCTCCTAGTAACCTATACTCCAGAGTTTACCTCCGTGAGTGTATGCATCGTTTTTAGTTCGTAGTAGTGAGACCATACAATATTTGTCCTTTTGTGTCTGGCTTATTTCACTCAACATCATATCCTCTAGGTTCATCCATGTTGTCCTATGCATCCTGATTCCATTTCTTCTTACAGCTGAATAGTATTCCATTGTATGTGTTTACTACATTTTGTTTATCCATTCATCGTTTGAAGGACACTTGGGTTGGTTCCATATTTTAGCAATTGTGAAAATTGCTGCTGTGAACATCTTTGTGCAAATGTTAGTTTGCATCCTTTCAGTTCTTCTGAATATATTCTTAGTACTGGGATTGCTGGATCATATGGCAGTTCTGTATGCAGCTTCTTGAAGTACTGCCAAACTGTCTTACAGAAGATAGTTGGGCAGGATTTGCGTTTGTTGATCTTACTTTTTTTGAGAATACCAACCAGCTATTATGTAGAATGTACCTCAGTTTGGGTTTGTCTGTTATTTCCTCAGTACTAGATTATGATTATATATTTTTGTCAGAAATTTCACTGGAATGATGAGTCCTCCTAAGTGAATAATATCAGGAGGCATTTGATGTCAATTTGTCCTAATTTGGTGACCATTTGGTTAAAATGGTAACTGTCAGGTTAATCCCCTGTGACGTTGTTGTTTTCCCTTGGTAAATGATAAGTAATTTGGGGGGATATACTTTGTTGAGAAAGCTTCCTTCTATTCCTGTCTTTTGGAGTGTTTTTTATCAAGAAAGGATGCTATATTTTATCTAATGCCTTTTCTGTATCAGTCGAGAATATCACATGGTTTTTTTTCCTTGAATTTATTAATGTGGTTTATTACACTAATTGATTTTCTTGTGTTGAACTACCCTTGCATACTTGGGATAAAACCCACTTGGTTGTGGTGTATAATTCTTTTAATCTGCTTTTGGATTCCGTTTGCAAGTATTTTGTTGAGGATTTTTGCCTCTATATTCGTTAGAGAAATTGGTCTGTAATTATTTATTTATTTATTTTTTTTGCAGTATCTTTTATCTGGTTTTACATTAGGGTGATGTTTCCTTCATAGAATCAGTTTTGTAGTGTATCTTTCTGTACAATTTTTGGAAAAGCTTGAGCAAGATTGGTATTAGATCATCTTTGAATGATCGGTAGAATCATTCAGAAACCTACGTCCCATGGGTTTTGATATGTTTTGTTCTCCTTTTCATTTGTCTCAAGATATTTACTGAATCCTCTTGCAATTTCTTCTTTGACCCACTGATTATTAAGAAGTTGTTGTTTAATCTTCATATATATGAATTTTCCCTTTTTCTGTCCATTATTGATTTCCAGCTTCATTCTGTTATGATCAGAAAATGTTTTGTATAATTTCAGTCTTTTTGGATTTATTGAGACCTGTCTTGTGACCTGACATATGGTCTATCCTGGAGAAGGATCCATGAGCACTTGAAAAGAATCCATATCCTGCTGTTTGGGGGTGCAGCGCTCTGTGTCTGTTAGGTCTAGTTCATTTATCATATTATTCAAGCTCTTTGTTTCTTTATCCTCTATCCAGGTGTTCTGTCCAATACTGACAGTGGTATGTTGAAGTCTCTAACTACTATGGTAGAGACATCTAATTCTCCCTTCAGTTTTCCCAGTGTATGGCTTGTGTATCTTGGGGCACCCAGGTTAGGTGCATAAGTATTTATTATTATAGCTATTTCTTCTTGATGAATTGCCCCTTTTATTAATATATAATGATGTTCTTCATCCCTTATAACAGTTTTGCATTTAAAATCTATTTTGTCCTATATTAGTATTGCTACTCTAGATCTCTTTGGTTACTATTTACGTGGAATATCTTTTTCCAGCCTTTCACTTTCAACCTGGTTGTATCCTTACGTCTGAGGTGAGTCCCTTGTAGACCACGTATAGATGGCTGGTACCTTGTCAGGATATTTGTTTTGTTCCTTTGGCTGGGCCGTCTCTTCCTTCCTCGTAAGGCTTGAAATGTTTTGCTGATGCATAGACATCTGAATATGTTGGTGAATTTAGTGGTCAATTTCTGTCTCATACTTACTGGTTTTGTTTCACGGCTCTTCTTTGACTTTTGGTTCAACTTATTCTGAGTGTTTAAAATTGTCCAGCTTAAGTTGTCAAAATCGGACCAGGGTCTCACTTATTGTGGACAGATGTTCTCCCAGGGGTTTGGGACAAGAAAGACCTAAAAGTGGTTTTTCTACTTGCAGTTTCCAGGCTGGCCAGCAGATGGCGGTCGTCGGAGAGCCTTTTCACGGAGGTGACTCTTTCAGCCTTGGCTTGCCTATGATTTTGGTCTTGCCAGAGCTGAGATTCAAAGCGAGCTTTGCTGGCCAAACTTACTGAAGAGAAACCACGCTCTGCCCTCTGCCATACCCTCCCTCTTCCCAGGGAGAAAGATGTCTGTTCCTTCTCCGTCAGCTGCAGTGGGCCAGGGGTTTTATCCAGGCTGCATGCCCTGAGGGTGGGGGCTGGGGGTCCTTCCAGGCCACAGTGGGTCTTTAGTCACTCTCGCTTGTCGTTTTGGAGTTTTCGTCTCTCTGTCCCTCGCCCTCCTGGGGCTTGTGCAGTGCTGTCCTGGTCTGCTGACCCTAAAGCAGGTCCCTCGGACAGCTTTTTGCCGTTTGTCCATTGTTTTTATGAGAGTTGAGCCCTGCCTGCCTACTCCACCGCCATCTTCCTGGAAGTCTCTCCTTTACACTAGCTTTTAATGAAGTCTTTTGCACAGCTATTTGGTCTGTGCCTTAAATTTTCCTTAATGAATTAGGGACCTGTGGGTATGCTGCTTTCTTTTAAATGGAAAAATAGGGTTCACATGTAAAAACTAGGGTGTTTGTTACAATGTTAGGTAAAGGTAATGGGCCGGGATACCCGTCTCTGACAGTGCTGGATGCTTAGGCTCTAAGAATACTTAAACCCCACCCCTCACATGTTTGGCTAAAACGATGTTTTAAATTTTTTCGAATTCATCAGTGGAAACACACCTCATGATGAGTTAAATATTAAATGCAAGAGGAACAATGTCTAGGATGAAACATAATTTCAAAAATGTGGACTTTCATTTGGTTTATTTACTAATTTTGCGATTATGTTCATGCTAGATTTTAGTTTAACAGAACTCTCTGAATTGTATCAGTTGCATGTTAAAGGTTCAAAATGCATTTTGATTTTTTTTCCCCCAAAACATTTCCATCATTCCAAATTGGAACTCTGCATTTTAAGCCTTGACTCCCTATGCATTTTGAATTTTTGAATTTTATGCCTGTGGTAAAATTAAGCCTCTTTATTTCTTTATGAAGAACTAGATATATTTTTTGGCCATTTGATGATTGGCTCCATAACCTTATTGTTTAAATCTATACTTCTGTTATGTATGTTTGTTTTTGGTATTTGCTTGAGAGTATATATTCATTTCTTATTTTTTCATTTTAGTAAGGAAGCATTTATTTTGTCTTATGTGCTGTAACAACTCATCACTAATCTTGAATCCAGCTTCTCAGTAATTTCAGCTGTCTGAATACAGATAAGATTTTATTTTAAAAAAGGTGGGGGCATGGCTTATAAGTAACAAAATAAATGCTACAAGATCTACAACTTTACCCAGAGGAGATTTCCTCAGCATCTCACACAGAACCTCTTTAGTCTGGCTTAAGGCCGTGCGCCAACTAGCCACGTGATGTGGTTTTTCGTGCCCAAACAGGTTAGGAGCAGCAATGCAAAAGGGACTGGCAGAGTCCAGCACGTGCCTGCCGAGCAGGAAAGGGAACACCCAGCAGCAGTAAGCACAGCTCAGCAAGGTGTCTTTGACAGTCAGCAGTAGGCATTCCACCTACATACCCAGCGCCAGGTGGCTTCCAGTAATTCCAGTCAGCCTTGATGTTGGCCGTGTTGACCCCGAGTCATTGGGAACAGGTTAGGAAGTTCAGTGAGCTCCAAGAACACCCAGCAGCAGCATACGTTTTAGGAAGTGAGAATATTTGACTTACCCTTCTATCCCCTTTCTTTCCCGCCTATGACTTGTACCATCTTAAAATTGATATTCATTCCCATGCATAGTTTACACATGTACTGTATAACCAGAAAGGGTAAACTTTTGAAGGTTTTATATAAAAGGCACCAGACTGTACATATTTTTGGCCAGTTCATTATTTTTTACTCTATTTTGGGACTTACCATATCTTGGTAACCCCTGTTATTCATTAGAACAATTACTTGGTGTTCTGTTGTCAATATGACTGCAATTTACTCACTCATTTACCTGATGATGAACATTTCTGTTGTTTTCTTTTCTTTGCTACTACACATTGTGCTGCAGTGAGCATTCTCATGTCTCCTTGTGCAAGGGTATGTCCCTGAAGGTGAATCTAAAGGGTCAGGAGGGTTTACACAACTTCAGCTTTACTTTATATTGCCAAATTGTGCTCCAGAATGCTTGTACCAGTCTCCCTTCTTCCTGTTGTTCCACAATCTTGCCTATGCTAGGTTTTTTCAGATTTTTTTTTTTTTTTTTAATTTTCACTCATTTCATAGGTATGAAATTGTATCTCATTGTGGTTTTCATTTGCATGTCCCTAATTACTAATGTGCTTACGTATCCTTTATGGTTATAGTTCCTTTGCTTTGCTCTTCTGTGAATTGCCTTACATTTTCTGTTAATCTTTTGATTATTTATGTATAGGAGTTTCTTCTATATTCTGAACACTAATCCTTTCTCAGGTATATGAGTTTCAAATACCTTCTCTTAGTCTGTGACTTACCTTTATAGTTTTGGTTTTTTTTCCACTTTATTTTGTACATTTAATAATTGAAAATATAAACAATTAAAAACTAAAAAGTAAACACAGATGAATAAATATATACATTTCTCAATTAAATGTACTGGATACATATAAAATTTTTTTTCAATCAAACAGTATGTTACACAATATATTTGGTTCATAGTAACGCATTCATACAGTATTTGTCCTTTTGTGTCTGGCTTGCTTTGCTCAACATAATGTCCTCCAGGTTCATCCATGTTGTCATATGCTTTACAACTTCATTTCTTCTTAAACACCTGCATAATATTCCATCTGTAGTATTTTTATTGTTCAAAAGTTTTAAATTTTAATAGAGCAAAATATAACAGCTTTTTCTTTCATGGCTTGTTCTTATGTCTCTTTAAGAAATGTTCCCTACCATGGAGTTCACAGATATTTACTTATAAAAATCTAGAAGTTTTACTTTTTGTCTTTATATCTTGAATTTACTTGGAATTTCTTTTTGATTGTGGTATAATTTGCCCCATGTAGATACCTAACTATACCAGAATCACTTATTGAATGCTCTATCCTTCTCCCATTCGAAGCTGCTATATCACATATGTCATGTATTGGAAATCCTCACACGCTTGGGTCTGCTTCTAAGGCCTCTGCTCCGTTGCTTTGACTGTGCCTGGTGTGTTACCATACCTTTTTCATCTTCATATCCAGTAGTTTTCCCAACATGCTGGTGGTGTTTAGGAGTACCGTTTGCTTTTCCATATAATACCTATCTCTAGCCTCTCAAGATCTTAGGGGAAAAAATGCCTGCTAAGATTTTGATTGAAATTGTCTTATTATGAATTAATTTGGATATACCTAATTTTAAAATAAAAAAATTAGGTGCTCAAAAGAATAAATGTCTGGCTTTTGCAAAACTCAGTTGTCAAGAACAGCTAATTCTTGTAAGAGTTCTGAATATTAAAGGTTTTATTACATTTAAATAAAAGTACAGAATCAACATGTTTGTTCATATATTGGCACAATTCAAAAAATTAAATATTTAAGCATCTTTAGTTCATTATGCTGCTACTTTTTTCATTCATCAAATATTTTTTTGTAATTGTTTCATGCAAGACCTTTTACTACAGAATGTAACAGAGGTTTGAAAATATCCAACAGTTGGTGAAAGGAAGTTTATCTGATTATATATGATATAACTCATCCTTCTTAGGGGATGTTGGAGGGAAACGTTCCCCATGCTGGCTTATGGCATATGGGAGATTGCCTATGCTTTTAAAATTGCTTTAAAATTTTACCTAGTGTTTCTAGATAGTGGAACAGTGGCTGCTCCATTCCATATGGCTAGGCTGGGTTAATTATTTGCTAAAATTCCTTTTTGTCCTTCCATAGAGACTCACAGCCAACACAGGAAGCAAACAGCGTAGTCGGCTTTCCATCATGGCCCAGTACCTCTGCAAAGTTCATACAAGCTTTATAATTCCAGGTCGAGCATTTGTCCCCAAGCCAGAGGTGAGTGTTTGCTTACTTGTTTTAATATACCAGAATTAGGTTTTCAATTGTAATCATTGCTCCTGTGAGGATGAGTCAGGAAATTGCCTCAAAGATCTAATGTATGTTTATCTTTATATAAACAGCTGTACCATAACTTCTTTAACTCTTCTAAATAAGAATCATAAGGATGACAACATGAATAATTCTTGTTCTAATTTTTGTCCCCCTTCAGTGACCAAATGCTGTACTTTATGCATGTTGTCCTGCAGTTATTATTATCAATATCCCCTTTAACTCCTAAAAGTATCCCAGTGTGGGAGAGAAATATGGTCACCCAGACCTCGAGAAAAGAAATCAGTATTTTTTGTGTGATTTCTGATAGACTTTAAAGTTATAGCAAACATTATTTATCTTGAAATTTGTTTCACTTTTTTTTTGAAGAAAAAAAAATGGCAGGTTTATTTGTGGTAACTCATCTGTGAAAAATAGTTGGATATTAAACTGCACTTTGACTATTATATGCTAATTACTGAAGAGTAAGTGCAAAGTTTCTGCTAAAAATAAAAAACGCTGGTGTCCATTTTAGCAAAACCATTGCTTGAGTTACTCTAAAACCTGTATTATGAAATTCATTTCTCCATTCAATGTATATTGAGTGCCTGCTGCATGCAAAGCCCTGTCCTAGGTGTAGAGGGGTAGGTGACAGGGACCCAGAGCTAAACCCGATGCAGGTTTTGCCTTCAGAGATTTCGCTGGCTAGTGAGGAGCAGAAGTTTCCCTTTGGTTGCTGGGACTCTCAGATAGTCTTGCTGTGATTCTCTTACGTCATTTGACCTTCCTAAATAAAGGAGATAGCATGGAACATTTGTGTTGAACTGTGCAAGAAAATATGCACTGCATTTTTATTTTTATTTTTTCCAGGGAGTTTCTCATCATGTTTTCCCATCTCTGTCTGAATTTGTTAGTTGTAATTCATTCTCTTACTTGAGATCATCACTGTAAACAACGGGGTCAAGGACGACATTTAAAGGATGTAGAAGGAATCTAACTGAAGTGGTTCATAGGCTCCAGAGAGGTCGATAGAAATTTAGACCGCAGACAGCAAAAGGTGTGGGATCTCCTTGTGAATCCTGAGGCGTGGTCTGGGAACTCTTCTGTTCTTCGCTGCCACCTCAGTGCTTTCTCTGCCATGGTATCCACCACAGTAGAGTTTTCAGGTGAGGACAGGGATTCTGTCTGGCTTCCACTTTTATAACACACTTAACTGTCAGCTTCCTAAATCAAGCTCAGGAAACTCATTATCAGTACCCCCTCCCTTCCGTGTCTCAAGGATTCAAAGACGTTGAAAACAATTAGATCCAGATATAATTTGGTGGCTGAAGAGATCTTACAGGTTATCATGAAATTTAGCACATTTGTGCCTTCAGGGACTTTCCATCCTAGAATGGAGGTTGTTGTAATCAAGAAAACCAAGTGGTAGTGAAGCTTTCTGTCTCCTTGTATAGTTCACATTTTGTATAGTGTAAGACTCAATTATACCAGAAACCAAGACCTTGACTTTCTTGTAGGCTTTTCTAGTTATAATCATCCAGAACCTTTGGGCTCTCTACATCTTACCAAGGGGTGCTTAGGATGGATGTTAGGATATTTTTAGTGGGCTGTTTCTAACTTCGTTTTAGTTGCCTAGGTGAGAGTACTTGATAGTATTCACAGGTTATTATCAGCTTTATCTTTAACATGTGGATAAGGCAGGTGGAGACCAAGGCCTTAAGACAATATTCATTGGGAGTGGATGCGGCTCAGCCTGCTTCCCACATGGGAGGTCCTGGGTTCAGTTTCCCGTGCCCCCTAGAAACAACGGAATGTACAACAAGCAAACAAACGAAAAAACCAACTCAAGGGAGCCAGTGTGGCTCAGTGGTTGAGCGACAGCTTCCCATATACGAGGTCCCAGGTTCAATTCCCAGCCCCTGGTACCTCAAAAAAAAAAAAAAAAATTTACTATTTGGGAGATAGCTCACTACGTCTTTGATTCTCTTTTCAGTGCGGACTGTTTCCTTTTTGGCAAATTAAACAGATTAATAGCAATTTTCTTGGCCTGTTTTTTCACTATATTGTAAATATTGGATGCTTTAAGGCAATGAATTTATTTGTAATCCTGGAAAGAATTATCAAGGAGGAGAGAGAATATATTATGATAAAAGAGAAAACAAATCAAATGATTAAATTTCTATTCTAAGGGAACTTTGTCATTCTCTGCTGCTCTGTTGTATTATTACCTTGTTAGGGCAGTTTGGGACTCTGCTGAGGAAAGCTAGAAATATTTGACTAATAGTTACATTGAGCATATTAAAAGTTCATTTTCTTTAGTACAAAAAGGGAGGAGTTTTTACAAAGATAATAAAATACCAATACAAGGCCATCCCTCTGGCTAAACCCTTTTGAACGCAAGAAGAGAAATTCGTGGACGTGTATAACTATGTTGCGAGGTAAAATATGCTGAATTGAGGTACAGGCAGATTTCTGGGGTCATTGAGAAAGGGAGATTAATTCTCTATAGATTTTCAGAAGAAAAATTCAGTGCGTATCCTCAATGAAGACTCTTAAGTATTAGATATGTGGAGTTTCTTTTGTGATATAAGAAGGGCTTAGGAAATTTCCTGCTAGAATCTGCTAACCCTTTCTTTGTGGACCTTTCAGTTTCTTAGCCTAATCAAGCTATACAGGCAGAACTTTTACTGCCGTGGGACTATTGTAACCTTTGTTCAGACAAATTGGATTAAATTCTTGCCAGATTTTGCACTCTTAACTTCTAACATAGTCTCCAAAATTTTAACCCCAAATTCTTTCCTATTGACAAAAAAGACAACCTAAAGTTAGATTAATTTTAATTAATTATTTATTGTCTCTTAAATTACTAGAGTTTATGGACTTAGTCTTGAGGACCTAGAGTTTAAGATATTTTTTTCATTTCACTGATGAGTTAACAAAATTATTTTACTGATTGTTTCCATGACAGAATAAAACTTGTTTCTGAAGCTGGCCTCTGTAGCCCCCTGAGAATCTACTTTTTTCTGGGATTTCACAATAATACTTTCTTTCAACTAGTCTTCACATTACTTAAGTTTGAGAAATAACTGAACTATTAGGTAGTCCCACAAAATTCTCTTGTCATCTTTTTTTCTCTTATAAATTGTAGCCATCAGCCTCTTAATTTAAAATCCTTGCCAAGGAATGATTAGGCTTTAGGTCTAACTACAATTCTGTACTGTTATCTCATAGAAAAATCACATATGATATAAGAATTGTAACAGCAGTTGTGGTGGTGGTGGTTTTTTTTTGTTGTTGTTGTTAGTCTACAAGGCTCTTTTGATTTTCACTACTAGGGAAAGCGTACTATAGTGAAAGAAGCATGGATTTTGAAGTGAACTAGATGTATTGGAATTCCAGCACTCCTAATTGGGAGAACTCGGTCACATTGATAAGCTGTAGTCTTAAGGCAATATACCACCTTGAAGTATTGTTGTGAGGAATGGAAATAATCAATGTGAAGTGCCTCGTGTGAGCAACTGGCACATGGAGGCAGTCAGTGTGAGGTAATTATTGTTATGATTATAAACAGAAGTATTAATGGGCTGAGTGGTAATAGCCTGGTATAGTAGTGTAGACTATAATTTTAAGACATGTATACTTTGCCTCTAATTTTGCCTCATTAGAAATATGGCATATGGAACAAGTTACCCCAAACGTGGTACAGATTTAAAGCATAAATAGCATTAAAATTTTAGATAAATGAATGATGAAACACCCATGACAAATGATTAAGAAAAGACAGACACTTCAGTCATCCATGGACCATGGAGCATAACTTTTTTTTTTTTTTAAGATTCATTTTTCTTTCTTTATCCCCCCCCCCACCTGCTGCTTGTGCTTGCTGCGTCTGTTTGTCTCCCTTTGTTGTGTCATCTTGCTGCGTCAGCTCACCAGGCGGCCCTGGGAATCGAACCCGGGCATCCCATATGGTAAACGGGAGCCTAACACAGCTGCTTCCCAGCATAACATTTTAAAGGCTTCCAGCTGCACTTGCCACAGCTATTGAGGCCTTGACCTCTGTCTGAGAGAGTCTGGAGCTTAGTGGAAGAGGCACATGAGCAGCCATTTTTTTGTGCCTTTGTGCTTTTTGAAATCTCATAGTGAGGATGTTGTTTCTTTTGTATATTATCCTCTATTTTAGAATTCATTGAACATAAGGTCAGAAGATTAATATTTTCCTATTTAACTAATACTCTCCTGTGTTGGGTCAGGTTTCCTAGAATCCGAGGTTGAGACAAGGATTTTTGTGAAAGTGATGTGCTGAGGCGTGATCTCAGAATGGAGTGAGGGAAGCAGGGTAAGGCAGCACGAGAAAGTTAAGAAGGCTGTGGTTCCACCTGGATGCTGGCTTTCGCCTGGTCCCACAGGAGGGTGAGCGGAAGCTCTGGAGCACAAGTTGTCCCACAAAGTCGACCCCACCTTGGCCGTGCTACCTCCTGGGCAGTGGTCATGCATAACCTCCAGTAGAGGCAGCTCCAGATCCATGGCCATTCGCACCCACCACCCCTGTGGCTGGGGCATAGGTGTGCTGGCCAAGTGGAGGGAGCTTGGGCAAAACAGCAGCAGCATTCCCAACAGATTCTTACCATTAGGTAAAATCTAAGACTTCTCTTGCTGCCGTCTCTACTTTGGTTGCTTGGAAGTTCTAAACTCAGTTTCATATTTATTCGCTTTAGTATACTTCAACCAAGATTATTTAATAGCATTTTTTCTCTCTCTCCCTTTTCTTGTAACTTTAGTCTTTCACATTTATTAGTTATTTTTATACTTAATGTACCTGTGATTTTATTGTAAGTTGCCTCAAATTCTGTTTGAAAGTGCATAAATCTAAAATAAAAATAAATATGTAAACTAAAAGCCCGTTTTATAATTAGTTGAAGAAGTTACTAGAGTCATTCTGTTTAAAAATGAGGATAAAATAAGTGCTGAATAAAGAGTATTATTATAGTCTAATTTAATATTAGTTATGTTTTTCATAACTTGTTCAAGAATAAAATTAGCAGTGTTATAAATCCAGGGAAGGAAGAAACAAAATTGCATTTTTGCAGATGGCCCTTTCATATGAATAACGTACGATGAAAAGAAAGAAAAGGCTATTGGAGGCTTGCAGTCAACAAAGATGGCAGTGTAAGAACTCCAGAGTTCCCTTCCCCAGCAGAGTCTCTGACCAACCAGCAGAAACTGGTCTCTTCCTCAAAACTCCAGAAAACAGTTAAAGGGTTGCAGTAACTGGGTGAGGGCCGAATCAAGAAAACCCAACTTTAAAAAACGGTGGGAAAGCTCGTGGGGACTTTGCTTGCCTCTCTCCCACCCTCTTCCTGACAGTGTGGGGCCAGCCGGCTCTCGCTTTGTAGGTCCTTCTGGAGGGAGCAGAGTAACCCCTAGGTGTATACTGGGGTGTCTGTATGCCCATGAAGACTGATCCGGGAAACTAGTTTCTAGTTCACCCTTCCAGAAATTGCCCTGTACGCAAAAGTAGCTTACAGGCAATTAAAGCAGTATAAGAAACAATTACATCAAAGTGGCCTGGGGCAAAGGGTTACTAGCTTTCAGTCATACAATACAGCACTCAGGAAGCGGGGAGGGGAGTCTATTCCATTGAGAGTAGAGTGGGCATTAGAATTCCTCTAAATGGGAGGAATGCAGGCTCAGAAAAAAACAGAGAAGACCTCATACCTTCTCCTAGGGCAGACCTTCTTGATAGCAGGGCTAGGCTCCCAAGGAGAGCACCAGCCAGCACAGCGACAGTTTGCAAAGGCTGTGCAAGGTGGTATTTTTGCATTGGTTTGTGTCAGCTCCTGACATTCAAGGAAATCTGTCATATCACTAGCTGGATACAAACTTAAGGAACAGGCAGCTTAGGGACTAGAATCCCAGAGTTAACATTTTAAAATATTAAAATATACAGTATGCAACAAACAATTACAAGACAAAGATCTTCTGTCTAGATATTCTATCCATTATTGAAAGTGATGTGTTTAAGTCTCCAACTGTTATTGTAGAACTGTCCACTTCTCCCTTCAGTTTTGTCAGTGTTTGCTTCATATAATTTGGGGAGCTCTGATGAGGTGCTTAAATGTTTATAACTGTTCTATCTTCTAGGTAGATTGACCCTTTTATTAATATATATGGTCCTCCTTTTTCTCTTGTAACAGCTTTTGAATTAAAGTTTCTATAGTACAGCCACCCCAACTCTTTTGCATGGAATATTTTGTTTTGTTTTGTCTTCTGCATAGAATATTTTTTCCATCCTTTCACTTTCATTCTATTTGTGTCTTTTGGTCTAAAAGGTTTATTCATCTTGTAAACAACATATAGTTGGAACATGCTGTTTTATCCATTCTGCCAGTTTGTCTTTCAATTGAAAATTTTAATCTGTTTACATTCAGAGTAATTACTGATAAGGTAGGACTTACTTCAGCCTTTTTGTAGCCTGTACATCTTCTACCTTTGTCACTCATTTCCTCCATTGCAGCCTTCTCTTGTGTGTAGCTGATCTTTTGTAATAAAACAGATCGACCCTTTTCTCTTTTCCATTTCTTGTGTATATTCTAAATACTTTATTTGTGCTTACCATGGGGTTTGTATTTACATATGAAAACTAGTGTGAAATGGTACCAATTTAACTTAAGAAACAAACATTGTCTCTGGTCCCGTTGCCCTTTCTCCTTCTTTATGTTTTTTTAAGATATATGTTTAGAAAATGACATTTGGCCCTCAAAAGGAATAGATGCCTTACACAGTCATTTAAGTGTCTGCTGAAATGGTTCCCTTCCTAATTCCTACAGGAAATAGTACCTTTTCATTTTAACTATTCCATTAATTGCTAATGACATCGTTACAAAAGAGAATGATGATCTGCCAGATGAAATAGGTATAAAATATTTTAGGCTCTACTTCTGTATGCACAAATGAAAATTATTTATTCACGTAACAGATATTCTTTCTCCTGTGCTTATTAATGTACAAAGAGCTTGTCTTTTTTTCCCTTTACCATTATGTCATGAACAATGATTGAATCAAAGTATTAGAAACAACAGCTGTAACATTTCCTTTGCACATTAGAAAAAACAGTTTTTATTTTCTCGTTAAAGTATTTAACTTACAGATTTAAGATAAGGTGTATTTTTTAAGCATTTTTATATTTTTAAAGTTATTTTCACATCCATTATTCATTAATTACAGCAGGTCATCAATTAGAGAACAAGAGTGTCCTTGTCAACTTGAATCAAATTTGAGAAAAAAGTGACAACTTGAAAGTAACCTTTGTCATCCAAATACTAATAAGTGAGAGAGTAAGATAGGGGAAAATCCAAAATATTGTAGGATAAGTGAATATTGTCAGGCGACTCCCCTTGCTAGAAGCAGAAGAGGGGATTGCTTGGGCATTTTAAAGCAAACTTATTATTATTGCTTAGCTTGTACTTAATACTTTGAAAAGTTCTAAAGATGTTCATTTGTGTTTGATTTGGTTTTCCTTTGCTGCGGTAGCACCTACTGATTTCTTTTCCTTAGTTCTGTTTAACCGCAAGTTAAATGTAATAATGCTGGCTCTTGCAAATGTATGTAGGCATTTTTCTAAAATGGAGAGGCAGGCCACAGTAGATGGACTTGGGATGGATGTTCCGAATGGAGTAGGCAGCCTTTCTATTCCTGATTCCTAATGTACACTCCTACGATGTGGCTTGAACACAGAAACCAAATAGCAAAAGCAGGTGCTGCTCCTGCTATTTTTTATACTTGACACTTTAGGCCTTTTAGAAAATCCAGTTAAGTACCATTGTGGAAGCTGGTTATCTTAAAAAGAAAGGGGGAAAAAAGCCATCCTCTTGGAATTAAAAATCTTTAAACAAAACATAAAGCAGTAATGGGAAAATAAATCTTAAGATTTGAGATGTGGTTTTGTTGGCCTTTTTAACCACCTTGTAGTTTTAAGAGTATTTTGCCCTCTTTGTAGAGAAAGCATTCCATACTTATTTACACATAATCCTTCAGGTTGTATGCGAGATTCTTCTCTAGCTGGGTGCTCGTACTCTGCTGCTTGGGTGGGTAGAGCCAAGGTGCCGGGTTCTTTTTTACACAGGAAGTGCAGAAAATCATGCCAGAGATACACAGCAGCATTGCCGAAACGAACCCCACGTAGACAGCTCCTCCAGGCTCGTGCTTGTTGCTTTCTGGAACTGTCCGATCCAAAAAGGTTGCTATGCTCTCCTTTGTGTACCACACGGTCGGGATCAAACCAGAGATCCCTGCAGACGTGAAGCAGGCACCCCCCGCCAAAGCAGCGTGGCCCTTGGTCTCTCTGCCTCCCCCCAGGCGGGTGCACTTCATTCCCACCGTGGAGGCGCAGATCCCGAAGGCAGCCAGCAGGCAGGCCAGGACCATGGCAGCGCGGGCGGCCTGCACGTGCCCAGGAAGGGCCAGGGTGGAGTATTTGAGGGCGCAGCTGAATGTGCTGGTGCTGTACCACGTGCAGTCCATCCATAGCCCCCGCCGCTGCATGACGGCTGTGAGGACGCTGGGGCCCGCGTCCACACTCACCGTCCAGCTGGGCAGCAGCGTGGCTGTGAGCACGCCACAGGCCCCCAGCAAGGCCAGGCCGAAAGCAAGCAGCTGCAGCCCTGCCGATGCCATGAGGCTGCCAGAGGCCTGGTGCTCGGGTACGGTGGCTCTCGGTCAAAGCCAGCTAGTTTGTGCCGTCAAGAACAAAGTAACAGAGGCTGGGGGAAGAAAAGATAAAATCACCACTGGGGGAGAGGCTTC
Organism: Cabassous unicinctus; assembly: GCA_029593785.1. NCBI lineage: Eukaryota > Metazoa > Chordata > Mammalia > Cingulata > Chlamyphoridae > Cabassous > Cabassous unicinctus. The sequence goes on along the minus strand of JAQZBX010006909.1, from coordinate 30,564 downwards.
CCTTACAGGGGACCCAACAGTGAGGGAGGCCCTGCGGGCGCAGGAGGGTGTGCTGGGCGCGTGGCCTAAAGAAGAGAGCTTCTTCTTTGTTCTGTTGAAAACTTTTAAAATGTCAGATGTCTGAAAAGTTGGGATGCACCTTGTTAGGAGATACAGAAATTTCTAATTCCAGCTACAGGATTTGATTAAGAATTCTAATAGCATTGTAGGTTTTTTAAAATGATTTTATTTTTAATTAAAACATTCTGTAGGTAATAAGGAAAGAAAGAGTAGTTTAAACCTGCCTCTTTTAAAAATGATTTATAAATGTAAAATGGAAACGTAAATATTCAAAACATGGTTTTAAGAAATGAATATTTCTGAAGCACCCACCGTGTGCCAAGCACACGACCAGGTGAGTTGTTTGAGGAGGAGAGGGAAGGAGTGGAAAGAAGTAGCCATCAGTAGCATGCCTGATCTTTAATTTCCAGTTAAAGTCCTTGCCTAGGCTGGCGCTGGCTTCCCTTCAGGTACCTGGTGATTAAGGCTGGAGCAGCTGCACCCATCTTTTGCTTACGAAATGTGAGATCCTCTCTCGCTGGGACCAGAATCATTCCCTGACTCAAGGGAAGTAGCCTGCCACAATATCACTTACTCGGAGATTCAGGAGCAGTGACTTCAAACCTTGAAAATATATATCCGAGGGAACCACAGCATTAGTTCTGAGAAATACCAAAATCATTTAATGCTGTATTTTCCTTGTTTTAAAAGTAACACCACCTATTCCACCTGGCTGTCCTCACTGCCTTCCTTGAGAAAAACATAACTGTTCCTGAAATGGTGCCACACCTTTTTTTTGTATATCTGAATTTTATTTTTGAGCCATCTATTAGAGTGGCTCTATCGTGATTAATATGCCTTTCTCAAAAGCCAGTATGTACTCTGAATCCAAAACATCTGGGCCAAATCTCGGCTTCCCATAACTTCTCTGTGCCTTGGAATCCTCTTCTGTACAGTGGGAGGATGATAGTGCCTATGTCAGAGGATTAAATAGGTTAATTCATCTGAAGAGCTTAGAACAGTATCCACAGAAACTACTCCATAAATTGTAGTGGACACTAGTATTAATATTTATTACTTTATATTGAGTGACAATTGATGTTTAATAGCATTTGAGGTTTTTTTTTCCTCTTCCTTCCTTATGATGGTTTGTTCCTCTTGACTCTTAGAGCTGAAAGAAGGCTTAAGCATAATCTTGAGCATCATTTTCAGCAGCAGACTGGCAGTGCCCAGCTTGCCCCCATCTCTTCCTGCTCGCTCTGCCCTGCATCTTCCCCCTTCATGCCTAGACTTCCTGGTGAGACCATCCTCCTCATGTGCTCCCATGGGGAGTCACACCAAAGCTGGAAGTTATTAGTGCTTGTGGCACTCGATCTGCTTCACCCCCTCCTTCCCATGGGGGAAAGGGCTCCACAGAATAGTCATCGAGCAAATGGCTTAGCTTCAGGTGGCTCACCAGGAAGGCATGTCTGGCTTTTGTTAAATATTCGAGGTAGTAGTAATCCATGCCTGTATTGGAAGTACAAGCTTTCCATAGTTAGCAACATTTATTCTCTAAGAACTTAAAAACTGGTCTGTTGGGATTGCATTGTTCTGTTTTTGCTCATAATCTTAAGATTTAAATTCTACAATATTAGAAAAGGATTTCACTAGGATTTTAAATTAAGTCAGACTTCCCCATTTCTTTTCCTATCTGAGATGAAAATAGAACTAAAGGTAAAGTTTCAAGAAAAAAATCAAGCCCATGTTTTACAGTTTAATAATAGCTATTTTCAAGTTTGGGTTTTTAGCATGAAAGACTCCAGCCAGCTCGTTAAATTACTGCTTTCCCAGACAGTATTCAGATTAGGGATTCTTCAAGAATGGAGCGTTGTAAATATTCCATAAGGGCATCCCTTCCCTCCCTCCGTCCCTCCCCTCGAGTAACCTTTAAAGTTTAATCAATCTATGCTTGGCTTCCCATTGTTGTACTTTTCTTCCCACTAACTCTAGTGCATTTTATGAATTTCAGTATCATTCAGACTTGCAGACAGCTTGTTCATTATAATTAACAAGTACTGGCAGTGATAAATTACAGACAGCTAGAATCAGCCAACAATGCACCACCGTGTTGAGTTAGCACAGCAGTTCCCGATGTATCCTGGGCTACCTCAGGAGAAAAGAATTTGTTCTCCAAGATGAAGGTCACTATTCTCTTCCCTTGGTAAAAATATAGTGGCATTTTAGCTATATTGCTATGAGATCTTTCTTTTCATTTCCAGCCACAAGCATAATGCACATTTCTATCTTTTAAAGACTAAAGACAGACTTTGTGGTGGTGGTGAAATACCATAAAGCAAGCAAAAGCAGAGAGGTCTTGTGTACAAACTCAGTTCTTATAGAGTCCTCCCGCATAGTCCAAAGCTCATTGCACACTACACTGCAACCTTTAAATGCTGAAGTTAGGAACTCTTTGCCAACATAGATTTCACTAAATGCAGAGTCAGCTTTCCAGGCAAGATTTATTGATATCAAAACTAATATTTAAAAGCAGGTTTAAAACTTACAACTCAAATGAAATAGTGCTTGAAGAACTTGAGGTAGGAGTCTAAGCATTCTAGCAGCTTTCCAGTTTCCATACCTTTGTGGGCAGCCTTCAGTGTCTGCTCCTTTCTGTCATCTTCAGAGGAACTCCAGCAAGGTAAGATGAAGGGAACCCAGATACGTGAGGCTCAGTGCAGACTCTGAATCTTAGCGACTTGCGAATAGGAATCTGAGGTAAAAACTGCTGATGGTGCTAGAAAATAAATACCGGTTCTCCATCTCATTTTTTGAGCTGTGGGAGAATTAAGAAAAGAAAGGCGGGGAAGGGAGGGAGTTGTTACAGCAGGATTTGTTGGAACCTGAAAGCTGAAATTATTTGGGTGCTCACAAAATAGCCTTTCTTGTCTTTTAATATTATGTTTCAGTCACAGAGTTATAATTTATTTTTGTTTGTTTGTTTTTCAATGTACTGTTGGAAGATAAGAGTTTATCACATTATGTCCACAGTAAAAGAATATGGTCTGGAATATTTTTAACTAGATTGTGCTTTGCTAATGATAGTTGAGACTCCCCCCACCCCCCAAATTCTGGTGCTTGTTGACTTGTCTGAAACCCAGATTCACAGAATCGGTAACTTTATTCTTTTCACAGAACTACGCAGGAGACAGTTGCTTTTTAAGTATTTGAATAAAAGAAAACCCCATGCTAACTGTTGACTAGAGTCTGGTCAGTAAGCCTGCAAGTAGTCTTCTGGGGTTCCCTGAAATTTCTTCCTACTGCAGGTCAGGTGTAGGTTTCTGCATCTAGTAGGTGTTTCCATGTGCTCTGCTACTATTTCACCCCTCGCCATGTGTTTGAGGAAGGCCCTTGGAGACTTGTCGCATTATTTTACAGTATCAAGGCTGTCTCTGGAGTTGGTGGTGACATCTGCAGGTCAGGGACCCTCAGGAGCAAAACGGTGTTGCCGTGGCCCCCCTTCAGCACCCTGCCCGCACAGCCTCCGCGGAGTAGCCCATTGTTTAAGGCGGCCTGGGTGGCTGGGGGCCTGGGCCTGCTGTCGCCGCCGCCGCGCCGTCCTTCCCCGTGACACTCTCTCCTGCCCAGCATCTCGGCCGCGGCTTAGGCGCAAGGGTCTTCTGGGTGGATTTAGGAGGATTCTGAGTGCTGCGCTGCTTTGAATCATGTCGGTCGTTTGGCGTGTTTCTATCTCTGGTGGCACCTCGGGAGGCCACCAGGGGTTAAACTATAAACGAGTGAAATCAGCACGCGGGGCGGAGACCCAACAGCTGCACAGCTGGGCACAGGAGCGGGCGGGGAGCCAGGGGGTTCCGCCCCCAGTGAGGCGGCCGTGCCCGCACCACTTAGCCCGTCGTCTGTCCGTCCTCGCTCAGGCCTCTGGCCGCACCGCACTCTCACGGGAGCTGCGGCATAGGCCGCCTAGCCAGGACGTCATTGACTGCACAGCTCGAGCACAGCGCCGTCTCTTTGGCTGTGGTGGCTCATTATGAATTTGTATACCTGCCTCCAAGTTTGTCTTTTAGTAATAGTGGCGTCGTTAATAGTAGTAGCAGCGTTTCTTGAGAGCCTTTTGAGCGTGCTTGGATCGGAACGCTCCGAGGATCTGATTTCTGAGGTGCTGGAGTCTTCCTGGGCTGGGCGATTGCCCTTCCCGCTGCTGGTTTTCCTGAAACCAACAGCTGTTTCAGAAACGCCATCGTCAGGGTTTCTGAACGGTCCTCTCCCCGGTCTCTCCCCGTGGTGATCTGTGAACTCCAGATGAAATGGAGGAGATCCTCAGGCAGTTTCATTAGTTCTTGTGCTTCTGGTCGCTCTTTTGTATTAGGAGTTCACAGCTGCTTCCTCTCGAGACCAGTAGTCACTGGCTCCGCCTGCTCCAATAAGGTGCTTATTGCTGGGTAGGACCTGCGGACAAGGCACACACTGCACTGCTCTCTCCTCCCCGGCCCTGGCCTGAGAGGCAGTGGGTACTGATGACAAGCTCTGCCTTTTCTTGTGGTCCCCTGGGGTGACGAGAGAAAAGCCCTTCCCAGGTCTCCGGGACAGGTGGAACGCTGCAAAAATTAATCTTCCAGCCACTTTCACACAAACACAGAGTGTAGACTGGAGAAAGTTATAGAGGTGCTAACAGTGGGGTCGGTCTTTGTGACTTTTTGAGTTTGAAGGTTTTAAACTGAAATTCTGTTCTTAAGTCTGGCCTGGGGCATTGATTACCAACAGAATAAACCAATTCTAGGGCATTGGATGTGCATGCGTATTTGTAAATATTTTGGTTTTCTAGGAAATGCCTAATTTTATGCCCTAGGCATTAGTGACTTCCCCTCCCAGCTTCCTCACTAGGGCATTGTAGTGCAGGGCCCCTGCGGGTCCCGAGCTGGGGGAGGTCCCTGAAGAGTAAGCGGACTCTGGTGCGGGAGGTGCCCTGTGCCCCCAGGGCCTCTTACGCTGCAGACCCCCGGCCTTCCCCTGGGGGCACCAGTAGCCCTAGCTCCTGCTCGCCAGGCCTGGAGGTGACACTGCCGCCTGTTACCCGTTTTCTCTTCTTTGACTCCTTCTAAAAGTCAGTATTCCCTGAACCCCCTTCCCCCTGTCCTCTCTCACTTAGGCTGCATCTTGATGATGAAACAGTAATTCCTCATTGTTGTCCCCCTCCCCCGAGCCCACCCCATGGGCAGCGTCCTGCCTGGCCATCACGGTGCCACTGTCGCATCATTTCCGTGGAAGTCTTAACTGGCATATTATGAACATCTCAAAGCCAGGACAGGGTCATATGTTCTCCAGTATTTTCTGCATATCACGTTGATTTAGCACTAAGAGTTGAGATTTATTAGTTCCTTCCCCCAGGTTTCTTGAGGCTCATAACCAGTGGTGCCCCTGGCACCGTGGACTGGAAATTAAACCATCTGCCTTCAGGCCTGTCCAGGCCATGCTGCTCAGCATCGATGGATAGACTTGAGAGGCAAAGTACTTTAAGATAATTATAAACCCTTTAATTTGGAATTTTGGTATACAAACGGCCCAGCAACAATAAGGTAGAATGTTTTAAGTGCATTCTAGTGCCTTGGTACTGATTTTTTTGTAATCAAACCTTTTAATAGACTTACAGTTTAAGGAAGAATAATTTAAGTAAAGCATTCAATTATATGTAAAAAGCATTTTTGTATGTTACCATAGTAACAACAGCTTTCCTAGGGTTCTCGAGAAAATGGACTCTGTCATTTGGTGTATTTCTGAGAAGTCCTTTTGTGGGGAGGGGGAGAGAAGGGCTTTTCCCATGAAGCATTACTGGAAGGGCTTTATTTACAGTGAGTTTTGTAGGGTCCTCCATTAAATAGACTGGGCTTAATGCCTGGTACCGCTTAAAAAAATTATGTTCAAACTTTACATGAGGTGCTGCTGTATTTATTCAGGGTTTTAAAACTTTATGTTTGCTTTATTTAAATAAAGAAGAGGCAGTTTGTGTCCTGGAAGGAGAATGCCTCTGTACTGTGCTTTGGTCTAATAGGATTTAAACATCAGAAGCAGCTCTGATAACATTTCATGGGTTTAGGGGTGGGGAGGGGTTAGATTTTACTGTCAGGCCTGTTGGAGTCCCATCAAAGCTGCCCATGTGTAACTTGGAGGAATCGGGATGAAAGGGTTGGTGGAGATGAGTCAGAGGGATAGACTGAGCAGGGCACGTCCCAAGGTCAGACAGTGGTGGTCTCTTCTCCTCCCCAAGTCAAACTGGAGACAAGGTGGCGGTGCACTTCTCCTTGAGTCCTTGACAGTTAAAGGCCTCCCCCCCCTCTGATCTGTGAGGACCACAAACCTCTCCGAGACCTTTGTGCTACTTTAAGGTCTGAGAAAAGTCCTGGCCTTTCCACCAAAAGCACTTAGTTTCCTGCAAGAAGTATTCATTTCTAAACTTGGAGATACTGATGAAGCAACAGAAGACACAGACTCAAACTGAGTGGAATTTAGTTCCAGTATTTAACATGGTCTTCTATCTTCACTGAAGCCGTCTGGAGGCCAGTGGATGGTCAGGAGAGAGTTTGTGGTATGGAAAAGCTCTTCCTTTGGCAGTTCTCAGCGTGTGTGGCCCCACCATCGCTGTGATCACACCCAGCAGTGGCTCATCTGAGCCATCCGGGGCTGGTTGTTCAGGGGAGTCTGGCGGGCGCTGCCAGAGAAACCCCTCCAGCTCCTCAGAGCCGCCTGGGTCCAGCCTTTCTCTTTCCTTCTTTACAAAGTCTCATGTTATATGCAGTTATTTTTCCTGCACTCTAAACACAAAAGCAAAGCAAAAAATATTCCACCATACCCATTTATCACAGTCCAGTTTTTAAGGTTTCTAGCCACAAGGATCTTTAGAAGTAATACCTCCCAAGAGAAAATAACTTCTTTGAATTTAAAAAGTAGAATTGCTTTTGAAAAGCAATGGTGTAACTCTCGCTTCATTAAATCACTTTACTTTCTTAGCCTTTGTCATCTCTGTATGATGTCCTATGTAGCAAGTTTAACAATTCCTTAGAGGCGGATGCTTTTTAAATTATGGACAGTTTTTCCATTTCCTGGATCATGATCTCTGTCAGGCACTGTTTTCCCTTTGTGTTGATTTTAACATATGTCCTCTTTTATCTATATGCATCCTTGTGAATCACTGCAAGCCTATCTTTGGAATAAAGCAGGATGTAAATCTCATATGCTTGAAACATTTTTATCTTTTGATAATTAAAGACTCAACAGCTGGTAACAGCTTTCCCACCATCCACACTGACACACTGGGTGGTTTCCTTTTGGGTCCCACCTGGGCCTTCCAGGGCATTGAAAGTTGGGCAACTGCGCTCATGAATTCAGCCCCAAAAAGTGGTGTCCTAACAGATTCTCTTTCTGGGATGCTTAGCACTGAGTGGTCCCAGGGGACCTGCTTTACAGTCAGACTTGCCTTCACTCATTCTGAAGCTACGTAAAATATCCCAATGTTACCTGCCGCTAACTTCAGTGATTACTCTGCATTTTAAACCCAAGGAAGCCTCAAATGAAGGTCTGGTGGATTTCATCACAGAACTGATGCAGCCAGCTGTGATTTCTGTGGCTCGTCTTGGAGCTAAGTGTAGGCCTCAAGCGTACCCAGAGAAATTTCAGCTCCAGTGAAGGCTTTACTTGGTGGCTCGGCCTCCTGTTCAGTGGACTTCTGCTTACTGCGCAGGTGGACGTTGGGGTTGTGCACTTCACCCCCTTGGTCCAGCCCAGGATCGAACAGCCGTTCAAGCTGGTGGAAAAAGTTGTGCAGAACGTGTTCCAGTTCCGAAGGAAATACTGCCATCGCGGACTTGGGTAAGAATGCCTCTCCTTCCTCTCAGCAGCTGTTTAAAGACAAGAACTTTGTTTTTATGATTCTCAAAGCTCCCTGTGAATCTTGCTCTTAGTCCACATCCTGTGACGAACAAACTTGGCTGCCGTGGAGGAAAAGCAAAACCCTGCTTTGACCTCAGATGCCATTTTTAGGTTGGTTTTCCCCTGTAAGTACAACCTACAGCTGACTCCTGGGGAGGTCAGGACTCAGACTAAGTGGGCTTTTAAAAGGCTTCCTTCTCCCGGTGGCTCTGCCTCTTCTCAAAGAGCACCTTTGAGACCTAGGAAGCAGCCAGTCGATGTCCTTCCTTTTCCCACGCTCACTGCTGGCTCACAGTCCACCTACCACAGTGGTCAAGTATGTTTTGTGAGGCACAATGATAGAGAAGTGTGTGATTTTAAAAGATTTCCATCTTAGAGTCAACAAAGTTTAGCTGTTTGTGGGGCTCAGCTTTAAAGACATCTTTCTCATTTTCAAAAGCCCCCTCCATAGCTCTGCGTCAACTTTCCCTTTAGCACATGCGATTTCTTCGGGGCTGGCCAGGCAGCTGCAGCCTGGAAACCCTGCAGTCCACAGGCACATGGGGCTTAGGGGCTTAGGGGCCTGCCACGTGTTGGCTCTGATAGATCACTCCCAGGTAGTTCCTCCTGTAGCAGAGATCTAAGGTGCAGAGCTGGTAGCAGGGATTCCACTGGCTGGCTGCATGCACCACACCCCTCTGGTGGGCTGCAGCCCCAGCTTGAGCCGACTTTTGTTCACATTTAACCCTCATGCAGGGTGGGACTGAGCAACTGTACACAATAGCCATGATTCACAAAGAAATTCCACACTTGGAAATCCTGGGATTGGCCTGAGCCTAGAGCTGGCCCTAGTGTCCAGAGTCCCCTGTATGGACTTGGAAAGAATACCATGGCCCACATCGGGAGACATGCCATGCCTTGGGTGAGAAAACACCGGCCTTTACAAAACGCTCCGTCTCAATGGTGGAGACATCCCCCAAGCCCTTTGGGGTGAGCTCTGCAGCCCCTCCAGGACTCGAAAGAAGAAAACAGAACCCAAGAGTAGCTTTGCGCTGTTTCAGTCAGTCCATTTCACTGCTTGTTTTAAAACAACCAGTTTGGTCAGATGAAATTTTTGAGTCTTTTGAAGCAGCTTGTATTAACAGTCTTAAAGTATACATTCGAACCAACTGTTTTGTAACCTTGCAAAGAAAGGTCAGGGCTTGGGGGTGAAGAGTTCCATAAGCTAAGAGAGCTGAAACTGTTGAAGTACAAACTTACTTTAAAGGTAAGTGTATTTTAACTTTGGAAAAATGTTCTTGTGGCAGTTGCACATGGGCCTGGTGGTGTAACTGCCTCCAGCAGGCTCCGCCATCGTCTCGGGGGCATTGGTGTGAGGTGGGTGGTTTTCAGATATTCTGGTTCACAGACTTTCTTAAACAAGATCGTCTTCTCTTCTACTCAGAATGTTGTTCCCTGAAGCTCATCGCATAGAAAGCACCGAAAAACTGTTACAGCTAGCGGACGTGGACCCAACTCTTCGGCCCCAACATCTCTCCATCTCCCATTTTAAGAGCCTCTGTGACGTGTACAGAAAAATGTGTGACGAAGATCCACTCCTCTTCGCTTACAACTTCAGAGAAGAACTCAAGCACAGAAAAGGTACAAATCAGGAAAACATGGACGATATGGAAGTTGGAGACTCTAGCAGCTATGTTAGGTGCTCACAGCCTACAGAATGCTGATTTTCATAAGCCGGCCTTTTGTCTTCTACAGAATAAAAATACCAATGACCAGGTATGGATAGTTTCTTTTTACTGGACAGGTTGGTAGAGAAAATAAATATAATCAAATAAGATACAGTACAAGCTTTTTTTTAATATGTATACTGCATAGTTAAGACATGGTTAGTATAAACAGCATCTATTACACCCTTACAAAAATGAAATATCTACATATTGTGCCCCAAACCACATTACAATAACTTAAATATGCTTTAAATAAAGCAAAAACAGCTCAAAGAAAATACCCAGAGGATTGAAAAAAAAACCCTTTTAAAAGCTATACTTCCCCACCTTACCTCTTCCACATTAACTTAAAATAATCAGAATGCAATTTTATTTTAAGGATTCTAAATTTTTGATACCTGCTCAAAAGGGGTATACACTGAGTAATTTACAGAATCTGACCAGTTTAATCTGGTTTTCTAATCTACAATAAATTAAAATAACTTAGATCTTTACAACTATTTTATGGAAAAGTGTGTACTGCACAGAACCCAATAGTGTTTCTGCAATTTCCACTTTACTGCCAGTTTAAAAGTAAAACGAGCAATTTAACCCATGAATTGTACTATGACTTTGCATGGCTCCCTGTCTCATAAAAACACTCCTCGTTGACTACAGACGTTAAACTTTGGACACTGAACTCTCGCTCGATGACAGAACTGAAATCGATGCTAGCACTTTCAGACTGACTGTCGAGGGACTGGTGGCGTACTTGCGTTTTCAGCAAAGTTCCTCTGTCCCTTTTGGTGCTGTTTGCTTTCCGTTTGATGGGGCAGAAATGCCCGCGGACCAGCCTGGGGTGCTCCCCGCCGTGTCCCCGCCCGGCCTCGGGGCGAGCAGCAGGGTCCTCCGAGATTCTCAGTCTCTGGAAGCGAAGCTCAATGTCCTGGGTCAGGCTGGCCCGTCTCGGAGAGTGGTGGTCGTCGTCCTCGTCACTCAGGATGTCGCTCTCTTTGACGAGACTGTCTGAAAAGTCTGACAGGCTTGCCTGCGCGTGCTTCCCAGGGGCCGCGCTCGTGGCGTCCTGCCTGCTCGGCGTGCTGCTGCTGAGGCTGCCCTCGTCCGAGTCCAGGGAGCTGCCCTTGCCCGTCTCACCAGCCCCTTCGCTGCTGGAGGGGCTCTTGAGTACCTTCAAGGATCTCGATGAAGCTGCAATGAGAAAAGCACGTTTCCCACTAACATCCAGAAACAGAATTATGCAGTGGGTCACTTTTGCCCTGTAGGTTGTAAGATTTAATGTCTGTTATGGATTGAATTGTGTGTGTCCCCGAGCCCATGGATGTGAGCCTGTTAGAGGCTTGAAGACGAGGTCATACTGGAGTAGGGGGAGCCTCCCAAGAAAAGCCAGAGAGGGACCACGGAAAGTGGGAGAATGGCATGATCTGGAATGTCCACCTGCTCTTTGAGGTAAGACCAAGAAACCAAATGGTCTTGTTCTTATTTCGTTAAAGTACTGCGTGCCTGGGTACCTGGTGCTGTTTTAGGACTGGGAACCTGCAGTGACCAAAGCAAAGTCTCTGCACTCAAGTGTAGTCTAGAGTCAGCTGGTGAGAAGCAGAGATGGGGGGTTATGGCGGTTCCGTTTTATGAGGTCATCTGGAAACAAGGCATTTTTAGGCCTCTTAAAGGGAAGTAGTCACCACTACCATCTCACATCACTCCGTGGATTTCAGTTTGTGGTTTAAAGTGGTTATTGACAGCTTTTTTACCAGAGTAGATGTCCTTGTGGAGAGGCTGGTCGTGTTGGTAATCCCACTCACCTAATTTGGCTGAAACAGGAACGCGGTTCTTAAGCGGTACCAGGCGGTCCTTCCCACCCTTCTCCAGCGGCAGCTCACACTTGATGTGGCGCCTGAAGTTCTCCCTCAGGATAGAACGGATCACCTTAACCATGGTGGTTTTGCCTTCGCAGTCACTGCGGGGCAGCGGGTAGAAACAGCTTTAGGTTTCAGACTGTCCACCTCTGTCGTGCCCACACCCCTGGCAAGCCGACAGCTAGCCACCGACCTCTCCCCAGAGGAGGGGAGCAGTGGTCACACACATTCCGCACCACCTGCTAGAATTAGAGTTGCCTTCTGGGAGGCAGCAAGGGGAAGTGACCCCCATGTCATCAAAAGTAGGAGGGCATTAAAAATAATCCCCCCCCCTTTTTTTTTTTTATTTTTTAATTTAGGAGGTACTGGAGAGTGAACCCAGGACGCCTCATACATGTGAGGCGAGCACTCAGCCACTGGCCTGCACCACTAAGGCCCCCATTATTCTGTCTTTCCATGGTTTTAATTTTGGAAATCAGTCACACCTGCAGCACAATTGAAAGATGGTCTCTGGCCGTCCTTCTATTTCTGACTTCGTGTGGATCAGCTCCCAAATGGAATTATTTTCTGTCCCTGTATAAAAGAAAATGATAGCAGAAGTCCACAACTTTGCCAAAGATGCCTGCTGTGGTGGGAAACATTTGTGAAGTTTGAAACTCACGATCTGGTGACTTTTTGTAAAGTCAAATATTCTTCTAACGCTTTTAGTTTTCTTCTACGGCTCATGCACTGTGTGCGTGACTTTCACAGCCAGTTAGAGTTGAATGCTTCCTAGTTACTCTTGATTAGAATCTCCTGCTGAAGCTTTCCACCCATCCTGACTTGCCCCAAGATGCTGCCTCTCTGGGAAAGAGGTTAAATGGGCACCGTGTCAACCTGCCCAGATACGCGCAGGTGCTTGAGGTAAGAGGGTCTGCGTCTGACACCAGGCACACACCTGCATACTTTGGCCTGCTGCTCGTTACTATCGCCCAAGGCATTATCACCAGACATGGCTATTCTAGAAGGATCCCTGAACGTTTTCCAGGGCCAAAGATTTTTTTCTTCCTTTTTCAATAGCACTTGCAATACTGCCTAACCTTAAGGAATTTTCTGGTTTGTAAAAATTTAATGTGTGTACTTTTGTTTCTTTAACAGATTTTAGGGCAGGGTTCTTAAGCTTTTTTGTTCCATGGACCCCTTACTAAGTCCACACTATACTGTGTATTTAATAAATACATCACACCAACACGTCCCCCCAAGAATTATGTTTTTTTGAGTTTTAATTCAAGCTCATGGACCCCTTGTTAAGAACCCCTGTTTTAGGGTATCGAGGATAGTAGGCAAAATGAAAAGTGCTGAAAATAAGGACAGAATGAAGAGCAGTATTGGCATTTGGCGTCTTCAAAAATCTGTAAAGAAACAGTAAAACAACCTCCCTTCATTTTCTGTGTGTATCAAATAAAAGCCCCCAAATTATCCCTCATGTTCTTTCCTACTTTTTCCTTCTACAAGTCGGTCTCTTAGCATGGCACAAAACAGTTACCTGCTGTGTTCCCCAGCCTGACTTGAAGCGCAGATATGGGGATCAGCCAGCGAAACTTAAATGGATCCAAGTCAGCAGAGGTGTGCGCTGGCCGAGAATTCGAGGGCTGTAATAGGAAACCCACCAAGAGAAGGTTAGAGGAAGCCCTCCCCCAGGCGGGAGATGTTGACAGCAAATGGAAGCGCACATCCCCCGTGTGCAAGGCTCCTGGGGGGTGTGGCTGGCGGGGAGCAGAGGGCCCTAGGTCTCTGAGCAAGAGTGCCAGCAAGCCTTCACTGTGCTCATCACCCTGAAAGGTAAGCTGACCTTTCAGTATCCACAGCTAGGCTTTTTTGTTTTTATTTTTCTGAGTCAAGGTAAAAGGCATTTGAAAACAAGCCAAAGTGACAGAGTTCTATAGGATAGAAGAGCTGATTGTGTAGGCCCCAACATGGGTGTTCACCTACATCTCTCTAGTCGGTCTCAGAGTAAGTAATATCAGTGAACAAGTCTCTGGCACTTGAGGCTTTTTGGCTCAACACTAACAGGAAGACACAGGAAAGGTAGCTTTAATAACAATTCTTGTCTTACCTGTTTCTTTTTCAGTTTGCAATTTTCTTTATAAACCAGTATGACGGCTCTCTTAAAGACTAAATAAAGGCAGAGAGAAAGGAAAGCCTTTCGTTAGTCCATGCAGACTTTTCCAAGGTTAAACTAGAACTGAATGCTGTCAAAGAACAAAGCTCTTCGAATGTGGGAATCTCGGAGCTCTCACCGTGCCAACCGTTGAATCAATAGATGGTACTTCCTTCCGCTTGAATTTGAATTATGCTGAATAAGAAGTACCTGCTTATTTAAAAGCTATTATCTGAAGTAGTCTGAGCAATTTTTTAATTTCTTGTTTTGCTGTATTAAAAGCTGAGGCTATGTTCATTTCAGTGACAATACACTGTCAATACTTGCTCTCCCAGCTCTCAGTGAGAATTAAGACATTTTGAAATTCAGCAAACTATTAAGATAGCAGGTTTCAAAATAGCCTTGGGAGATCTGTTCCTGTAACACTTGGCGAGGTCCACCGAGCCTGGCAGCATGAGGGAGAACAAAGCTAATTAGTAAGCAGAGTGATGGCGTTTTTAAATAGTTGGAGGCTGCCTGTGTGAAGTCACAGCCAGGAGAGCGTTTCTGTCTCCTTCTGGAAATCAGGAGTTAGCTGAACCTCGCGGGTTTAGTTAAGTTCTTCCTCTGCTGCCAGCCTCTTGTCACGAGTGAAGTGACATTTAAAAGTTGACATTCACTAACCAAATACGGTGAGCTCGAGGTCCTTTCTGGTTTTTCCGAGAGACAAAAAGGGATTCAACCAGGACACTGTGGAGTGCATCAGAAGCTCTCCCATCGAAAGCTCCGTCACCTGTATCGGAAAAACAGAAAGCAAGAACGTGGAAACTGCCAGGTACTGGATTGCTCCTTCACGGTCACTGCCAAGGCGCAGGCGCATCCACTTTGGCTTTGTGGGCCGTTAAACATGCAGGTTCAGAAAGTAGGCTAAGCGTCAACCTGTGCAAAGGGCACGGGACACAGGTGCCACGTTACCTGCTCAGTTTCCGTAACTTGTTCCACAGACTCCACGTTGACCACTTCTGACACACAAACTACATTAGGCCTGCTAATAAAAAATTACTAACACTAACTGCCAGTAATAAAAACAAACTCCAGGTCTTTTTCTATTCTTGCCCTTTTTCTACCTAAACTATGTTCCTTTTTTGTATGCAGACTTTAAAAGCACAAGATTCTAAATTTAACAACCAGCCGACAAAAATTAAGGAATTGGAAAATTCTACTTAAACTAATTTTATAAGAAAGAAGGTAGCCACCAACACTTGATGTTTAGAAAGGGGAAAACGAAGGAGGAAAAGCCTGGGTTCCCTTCTCCATCCCGCCTCCCCCGCCAAGCCCTCCAGCCCTCCCTGGAGAGGAGGACAAGGGAAGGACACCACTCGATACGGTAGCATGATGCAAGGTGACGCTTTCAAACCAGCGTCTTCCAGTTAAGCTGTGGGTTTCCTCCAGGAAGCCCCGCTCACCTCCTTCTCTGTTCCCGTCTGCTCGGCAACCAGCTGGTCGAACACGGTCCCGTAGTCCTCGTAGATCTTCTGCATCTCGTTGATGTGGCTGGCTACTTTCTCCATGGCCTTCAGTGCTTCTGCAACATTGGAAAGCACGTGAATTTTAGAATTTTGGTCTGTTTTAAATCAAGCCAGACTTCAGGAGCAGCAGTAGCTCACCACAGCCACATCTTCTGGCCACTCCCCTGGAGAGCAGTGGAAAGGCAGGGTCTAAGAGCGTCTGACCAAGAACAGCTAATGTTTACCGAGCACAGCTCCCACTTTACAGATGAGAAAACTAAGGTGCAGAGAGGCAAAGTCATTTGCCAGAATTCCAGAGCTAGAAATAAGGGGTAGAGCCAGAGTTCAAAGCCAAGACTGACTGGCCTCAGAGCTCCTGCTTTTAGATTTCACCTCTTTATGGACCAGTTACTGGTATTACCTTCAATAGTTTTTTAATCCGAATGTACAAACATCTCTGTAAATGCCGGAACTGTTTGAATTTATACATTTATAAATTTCTATAAGGGCATGTGAGGGACAAAATGATTTTGTTAGAGTCAAGCAAAATTTCAGGTCACCTTCAAACTAATTTTCATGCTTTGGTCTCTTGAGTTACTATTTAAGCTTGAAAGAAGGTTTGGAAGGTTTTTTTTGTTTTTTTAAGCAGAACCTTAAAAGATCATCTTAGTGCAAAACATTTTTATACAGCATTTGAATTCTACAGTCTGTATCATTTATTTGGTGAATTTGACTTTCATACCAAAAAAAACTCTTGGTCTTGGTTGCTTATGATATAAAATTATGCTTGTCATGGGAAGGGAGCCAGTTTACTGTTTTCTCAGTGTTTATTCTTTGATATTAACATGTATTAATAAATTTGTTTCTGTTTATTACATGGGGATTACCTGGACCTCTTGGAGCTTGGGCACGTGGAGAACAAATCACTATTTCCTTCCGTTCCAAGTAGCTTCTCTTTAAGGGATGCTCTATTGACTATCAAACTAAAGGGCTTTATGTTTTTGACAAATTGTATTTTGGGGCACCAATAATTTCTGAGGTTGAATCAGAAAAAGATGTTTAAACTTATCTGCCTGAAGTAAAGCATTTGTTGTTGGGAGTTTGGCTTCCACCTCGAGTTCTGCTCAGTCTCCACCAGGTGGCGCTTCGCCAGCACATCTGGGCAGCAGACAGCCCAAAACTTCACAAAGTGGTGGGAAACAGCTCTGGGTACAGGCCCAGGGGCCTGAGGTCATTGGTTTCAACTTACTGAGCTTAAGGTGCCTTCTTTTTCAAATGAGATGGGTCACCTACCCAGAGGGCTTGGGGGCTACGCAAGCCAAAGCATTTTGTCAACTCGGAAGGGATGGCCACAGAGCTAGCTATTTTCACATAGAAAATTCCTATGTGGGGTTAACACCTACAACACTACAACGTGTCTCTGAATATGAAGGCAGGGGGAGAGGGGAACTTGCAGGCCTCGGGGGCAGCGGGCAGGTGCGTGCTGAGCTCCTGCACCGGCCTCACCTGTCAGGTGGTAGTGCTCCTCACTCTCGTGGTCGGTCAGGGACACCAGCTCCTTCAGCAGCAGAGGATACTTGAGCACTCTCTGCACAGGCTTGATGAGGTACGACTCCAGCGTGGAGGAGTGCTGCTTGGTGGGGTTCCGGGCGTCCAGGAAAGCCTTGAAGGCTTTATCAGTTTTCGCTGCAAATAAATGGTAACAGACCCTCAGAGGAGCACAGTGGGAAGAGTTCCATTTTACTTGACGTAGCTTTCAAGGGAGTTCTACATCATCCATTTCTTTTATTGTTTACTAAGAAACCGAACGTATCACTGGATCAGGCACCCGGATATCCATGGGGATCTAGCATCACAGCTCCACGACACATCTTGTGAGCAAAGGGAGGTGAAGACTGCTGGGAAATAAGCGCACACCTCAAAGAGGAACGCTGCCCTGTGGCCTGGAGTGCGAACGTGGGGTGGTCGAGAGAGTTTCAGGCGGTTCAAAAAGCCACAAAATGATGCTTTCCCGACCCCACACAATACCCCACACAAGATTCAGTTTGCCAAATCCGTGTTTTCTCCACTGGCTAGTGCAAGGTGTTGCTTATTCTCTACAGTTATGGCTATTTGTAAAACAATACATTTTTCCCTTTAAAATACATTTGCAGGGACTGCAGCCTTCATCTCCACAGCTCCCTGCAGCCTGAACCTTGTGGAACGTACGGAGCTGTGGCTCCCATCCCACAGGCATGGCACCTGTACCCCCTTTGGCGGTGCTCACTGCCTCCATTCGGTGTCTGAGGGCTGTGAAGATTGTGCACGGGAATCCAGGCGCATTTACTTTTGAGAATGCCGGACACACACGTGCCACTTTGGATTTCACTGGCTGGCCCTGCTGGAAATGCAGCAGATCTGAACAAAGATATCCCCTTGCTAGAGGTTCTGTTACATGAGCAAAATCTACAACTTCCAGCACACCCAGTTTTGCATTTTGATTTTGATTACTATTTTGAATGTGATTAGTAGATCAAGGGGCTGGTGAGATCCTTCATCGTTATGACCAAGGAGGAGTTGAGCAAACAATTGGTATGCTTTTATTTTACTATATGCTGCCAAGAAGAAAGTGTTCCTGGTAGGAAATACCAGCGGAGTCAGACCTTTGTTTAAAGCAGGGGTTCTTAACCTCTTTTGTTCAACGGACCCCTCTGCCAGTCAGGTGGAAACCAGGGACCCCTTCTCAGAATGTAGCAACAGATAGTTTTATGATACTCAACATTGGCATGTCTTTAAATTAAATTTTATGATTATTCAAAATTACATTTTACAACTTTCTCATAATTTCAGTATCTAATAACCTAACACGATTCAACATCTGTTCAAACTTCTGTAAACATTTAAAAATTCGAGTTTTCCCACAGCGTCATAAAACCTTACTCGCCATCCTTACTGGCCTTTTTACAGGCAGTTATCCACTGCACTCAGAACACACTACATCAAAATAAAAATCATACTAAGTCCACACTATACTGTGTTATTTAATAAATACGTCACACCCACACCAACACATTCCCACAAGAATGTTTGGTGGTGGTTTTTTTGAATTTTCATTTCAAGTTCGTGGACCCCTGATTAAAAACCCCTGGTTTAAAGTGACTAGAGAAAATGGATTTGGAGTGGTTATTCAGAAGCTAACGGTTTTGGTAATTTGAAGCACTCCGTGACTCAGGAGTCCATTTTTTAAGCCTGAGCCTTTTCTTCTGGAACACTATGACTATCTGGATTTAAACCAGGTGGCGAACCTGCATCAGTGAAAATGGTTAAATGCTACGAATGTCGTGATAAATTTATACCGACCCTCCATGACACTGGAGAAACCGTGCATTAAGGGCAGACAGCAGAGCGCCTCTGGATCCTTTTTGGCAGTTGATGGCAGAGAATAGCTGCCTTTTATCAGGTGACTTGGAAATTCACCCTGTTGAAGCAACTAAGAGTACAAAGTACAGAACCTGCCACAGCTGCCAGTTGAGGAAGAGAACTCAATTCCCTGGCTTCTAGAGGCGCCACTGGTCGACTGGGAGGGAACCCCGCGGGGGCGTCCTCAGGTCTGGAGAAGGCAGGCGGGTGCTGGGCAGAGTGGTTCTCATGCCAGACGCTTAGTGACTTTAAACACAGCTTTAGAGCACCGAAATCCTGGTGGGCTCTGAGGAAGCTGTAAGGGAACTGAGACGGGAAGGCCTCTTTCCATAGGAGGCCTCCCGCTGGAGAAGCCACAGAGGACACCCGAAGGCCTCTTGTTTGATGCGCTCCTGGCAGACTGAATTACGGTTGCTCATGACCTTGATTTTCTTCCTCTTACTTGTGTCTGCTACCAGAAAGGAGAATTCCAAAGACTGGGCTAGAAAAACATCTGAGAGAGACATTTGGGGATTCTAATGTGATACCCAAAGAGATTCTCTAGTGACTGAAAGAAGCCTCTGGTAACAGGAGAGCCTGGGTTGAGAGGCCCTGGTTTAGGGTGTTAAGGATATATTGACCATTGGGTTGGTGATAAAGTGGTGGCAATTCAAGACAACACGCCGAAAAACCAGGAACCAAGGTGGCGCGGGCAGTAGTAGGACACCTGTCTTCCACGTCGGAGGTTCCGAGGATCAAATCCCAGTGAAGACGGAAGGAGAAGGATGAGAAGAGAGGGCAGGAAACAGACACAGAGAGTTGCCCAGCGAATGGACACAAAAAACAGCAAAAATGGTGTGTGTGTGTGTGTGCGTGTGTGTGTGCGTGTGAAAATGGATCAAAGTAAATAAATAAAACCTTAGGAAAAAAGTATAGGGGAGTCAGATAAGGACTATAGTTAGCAGTAATACTTTGACGATGCTTTTTCACAATTTGTTAACAAATGTTTCACAACAATGCAGAGTATTTGTCCTGGGGTGATATGTGGGAGCCCTGCATGGTGTTATGCATGTTTGTTTTGTAAGTTCACAATGTTTACTGAACACTTATAGTTTATGTTTGTTCATGTATGAATGATATACTTCAATAAATGGCTTAAAAATTAAAAATAAAAAAAAAATAAAAAAGTGGTGGCAATTGCAGCACAACCCCTACCCCCCCACACCGCCCGCCCATACTCCCACAGCTGAAGGAGATAATTACCACCAGCAAATCTGTGAGTAAGTTTCCAGGCTGTTCTGATGGGCTGAGACATTACTGGAGCCCAAGTGCACCCATGCCACTGCCCACCCCCACCCCCAAGATGACCCACTACAAGTCGCTCAAGAATTAGGCAACTCTAAGCGCCACAGTGGCATGAAGGGGGACAGGGCAGGGGGAGCACTGGTGGCTGGTCACTCAGGTGTGTTTGGGCTTGAAAAAAATGGAAGACTTAAGTTAGAGCCAATAACATAGGATGATAAAAATGTGGACAGATGAAAGGTACGTTAAAGAAAAGACCAGTGATGGGGTATGGGCTCTGATGGATGTGCGTTCTCCCCCAGTTCCACCAAAGCAGCTTTAGTCTTAGCTGACACTTGTGTGAGTGTGGTGGCTGTGGCTGTTTGGTGGTGGTTTGCCTGCAGTGGCACCTCAGGTTAAAGGAGAACGTCAACAAGAAAGAGAAGACACGGCATGCCTTCCTTCCTACCCCCAGCCGGGGCTTGTGGTTGCAAGTTCTTAGAGACAAAGGAATCTACTAAGTTAATAGCAAAGTGACACGATGGCAAAGCAGTATGTCTGTTGTTAGGCACACTTGTTTCTTGCTGCCAATAAGCTCACATAAACCAAAACCTTTTATTAGCTGTCACTTTCAAGGTCAAGAGTGAAGCACAGCCCATTAAAACTGCACTTACCCTACTCGTTACATACACTAACTCTTGTAAGAGTTTTTTTTAAAAAGCAGCTATAAAAGAGACAAGCAACTTACCTCGTTCGAGAACCTTCTGCACTTTAATATGATTCGCACAGAAGCCGCTGTATAATTTAAAGTGGTCTGCGTAATAAAGAAAGGAGCCTCCGAGGGAAAACAGTAATTTCTGGAAGGGGAGAGAAAAAGTGAAATCAGACTCGGTGTGGCCCAAGTCTGCCGGCCATGCGGGATGTGGGAGCATTCCGTGGGGTCCCTGAGGGATTTGCCTCCCAGGAACTGGAGCTCTAATGCCACAGAGAAGTGTGGCTGCAGTGAGCCAGGCCTGGTGGGGAACAGCCCTGGGATTGGCCCAGAGCTTCAGCTTGGCTGTTAGCCACGTGAAGAGTTTCTTTTTCTAAGACACGGGCTTGGCAGCAGAGCCGACGGACACGGCGTGCAAAGGACAGGAAAGAAAGTTCCATAAAAATTTATCTGAAGAGGTGGATATGGACGACCTGAGAAATTTGTGATAACAGCCGGCTCTCAGTCATTTGGGATTAAGGATGCTTTGTAAGGAAAAAGACATTTGCTTCCCTGGAAGGACTGCTTGTCAGTCACTGACGTTCACACTGGAGAGAGGGCTTCACGGAACTCTACTCAAAACCACGAGATGCTACGTCACACCCACCGCGACGGCTGTTGGGGGTCCAAGTGTTGGTGATGTTGCCGGGAAGCTGGAAGCCTTGTACATGGCTGGTGGGAATGTAAAATGCAGCTGCTGCGGGAAAGCTGGGGGCTCCTCAGAAAGCTGTCTAGAATCCCGTGACCCAGCAATTCCCGTCCAGGAACTGAAAGCAGGAACTCGGACACTTGTACCCCAGGGTTCACAGCGGCATTGTTCACTAGCGCCCAAAGGTAGAAGCCGCCCCGTACCTGTCGCCCAGTACCTGACAGGTACTGTGAGAACCAAGTGTGGGATGCTCACAGGACGGTCCTAAAGAGGACTGGAGTTCTACGCCTGCTGCTACAGGATGAGCCCCGAAGACAGCAAGCTCTGTGTATAAGCCAACAGAAACGGGCAAGCAGTGTATGCGCCCACTTACAGAAACACCCAGAATAGGCAAATTCAGAGACAAAGTAGGTTAGAGGCTACCAGGGCTGCCGGGAGGGCGACTGGAAGAGTTATTTTCAACAGGCACAGAATTTTTGGTTTGGATGATGAAAAGTTTTTGGTAATGGATGGTGGTGATGGCACAAGACTGGAAATGTAATTAATGCTACTGAATTGTACATTTAAAAATGGTAAAAATGGCAAATTTCGTGTTATATGTCCACAATAAAAAATAATTTTTTAAAACAGTGAAGAAAAAAAAAAGAGACAAGCTCTTCCAGTGCAATTTAAAACCCCTGCTTTTCACCCTAGTGTCACGTGACTGTGGAGATGGAGAAACAGGAGGGCAGGTGTAATGGCCCTCGATGTCCTTCAGGAGTGGCGGCCCGGGCAGCAGCAGGCTGAATCCACAGGAGCAGCACTGCCAGGCTTCTGGTCACCAGAAGCCTTTACTCTAGGAAAAGAAAATGCAGGCTGCTTCTACCACCTGCCAGGGGAGATGATGCCGTGAATGCACTAAATTTCTCTTGTCAACTGGGGGTGGTGGTCAAGGAATGCTTTTTCAAAGGAAAAGTTTGCGCTGGACGCCCCTTACTTGTGCTTTAAGCCTAAGTCGAGAATACTTACTCTGAACTGAGAGGGGGTTTCAAGGAGGTTAAAGTCAGATGATGCTGAAATCCCATCCTCCAGAGTCTCCAGAAACACCTTCTGGAACTCAAGCATCTCAGGTAAACTTCCAAAAAGTGACTCCATCTGTGAGAAAGCAGGTTGTGACAAGAGGCTGTCAGCCATGAAGATGTCAACACAACGACATCATTAGCAAGAAGCAGACAGAAGCCATTCCCTTCAGGCTAGCTCCCTAGGGGGTGGAGCCCATAGTCTTACAGCACCGGCCCCCAACGCTAGAGTGACTTTGTGGGTGGCTGTAAAATTCCCAGAACTCAAACTGGGATAAAATGGAAGTTAGTAGAAAATAACTAATTACTGTGCCTTACCATTAGAAATACGGGGTGACACTGCATATATAAGACTGCAAAATATAAATACAGATATGCTAGAGAAAAGGAAAAATAGCAGCAGCTATGAACGGCAGGGGAAACAGACTGAGAGGTGATGAGTGTTGTGTTTGTTATTGGAATAATGAAAGTGCTCTAAGAATAAAGTGATGAATGCACAAATGTGAGATTACATTGAATACCACTGATTGTATACTTTAGATGGATTTATGCTTTATTAATATGTACCAATAAAATTGATTTGTTTTTAAAAAAATGCTTTCATCCTTTTGCAATGAAAAAACACATACACAAAATATATATATAATATGAATACATGGTGTTAATAATAGGTTGGTTTGTGGGAAAAATAGACCAAAGGTAAGCTAGGGACTAGTAACTAGTAGTAGTAGCCGTATGTTCTTCCATCATTTGTAACAAATGCCCCACAACAATGCAAGGCACTGGTGGAGGGGTGATCCTGTATGCTATGCAGGGTTGTTTTGTAAACTCACAACTTCTCTAATAATTTTCTTATTAAGAAAGTGACTTTTAATGGAAGTTAGGCTTGGATGTCCAGGGTTCCTATTTGGAGTGATGGAAATGCTTTGGTAACATGGTGATGGTAGCAGGACACTGTGAACATAATTAACAGGACTGAAATACACGTTGAATGTGATTAAAAGGGGAAATGTTAGGTTGCATATATGGTAATGGAATAAAAAACTTTCCTTTACTTCACGGAGCTGCACTGTACAAACAGAGAACCCTAAGTTGAACCACGGAGTGTAGTTAATATAGTACAATTATAAAAATGTGCACAAAACAGATGTTCCACACCAGTGCAGGGTATTAGGGGTGGGTGGGCTTAAAAAAGTGGTTTCTTTTGTTGATGGCAGCACAACATCGTGAGTGTGGTTAACACCACTGACTGGTACGCCTGAAAGTGGTTAGAATGGGAAAGTATACACTGAATATATGTTAGCACAATAAAGATTAAGAAACAAACAGAACCATGTAACAGAGTGAACTCTAATGTAAACTATGGGTTTTAGTTAATAATTACAATAATATTGGCCCATCAGTTGTGACAGAAGTACCATACTAATGCAAAATGTTAACAACGGGGGAAAATGTGGGTGGGGGCGGTATGTGGGATCTCTTAATTTCTGCATGATTTTTCTGTAAACCTACAAATGCTCTAAAAAATAAGTAAATAATTTTAAATGATTTTTGTCATATCTCCCTCTACTAAAGAAAGGGCAGAGCCGTCCTGTGCGTCTGTAAGTTCTTGCCCTGCTTCGTGTGGCCAGGGCCCTGTGAAATGACCCTGGGGAAACCATCACCAAGCGTGGGCCTGGCTGGAGACCCTTAAGGCTGGCATGTTCTCTGGGCTCAGTCAGGGTGAGCCCCTAGGTCAGCTCGGGCACAGGGAGACTCGGCTGCGGACCGGTGGGCAGAGGGGCACTGGCCGTTTACCTCGTCTTGAGTAAGGAAGGTCTCGTTCTGAAGGGGCTCCAAGTATAGTTCAAAGAGGCAGCTCAGGTCCTGGAAGGACAAGAAGAGCGTCTTCACCACGCAGGTCTCAGCCATACCCGCGCGGTTCCAGCAGCGCCAGGGGCCCACTGGGAACGATCAAGTCAGGCCTTGTAAAACTCTTGGCCCTAAGCGAGGTGGTCACCGTGCAGCTCAGCTCACTCCGAGAGGCGACCACCACAGCAGAGCCCACCGCTGGAGGCCCGGTTCTCTCTGTGCCTTGGTCACCTGCTCTGCCTAACCAAATCCGTTCCTAGACCAGGCCTGGGGAGCTCCGCAACTTGGCGCTTCACGCAGTAGCACCTTTTTCATCTCCCATGCGCAAAGGCAAGGGAAGTCTCCAAAGCAGAGCCGTGTTGGGAATCGAGGCCGTGGCTGGGTCTCCAGTAAATCAGACAGAGCAGTGGGAGTGGCCTGTATTTATAAAAAATCTTTTCAACTTGATAATGTGAAGCTTTATCTTTGACTCCCTCATCTTACAAGGAGAAACCCAAGCCCCAGAGAGGTCCCCATGGGCTCAGCTGAACGCCGGCTGACAGCCCAGACCCGAGGCCGCAGGCTCCCAGAGCAAGCTGAAGGGCCCCGATGGTGCCGGGTAGCGGAACCACCCACCCCAGCCTTTCCTCCACCGTGTCCACGGCTGCTGCCGTGAGCAGAGATGTGACGTTCTGAATCATCTCGGGGACACACCAGTGCCGGGAACCTCAAGGAGCATGCAGGGATCCAGGTTAGATGAAATAGCAACAACCAGGAAAATGCCCCGTTAGACGTCAGCAACAAAAAAGAAATTTGAAAACCTAAAAATGGCGTGTGTGACTCTCAGCGGGCCCCAGGTGCTGGTTATTTGCTCAGAGGCAGGGGTGGGCGGGTCACTGGTTCCTGGGAAGGCTAAGGCCGCTCCGGAGGCCTTACTGCACACGAGGGCAAGTCTGCGCTGAGCTGGGGGCGCCACAGGGAGCTGGCCCGGGGCGGCGGGGTCTAAGTGAGGTACAGCCACCACCACCACCAGACACAAAGCCAGGACTGGGATTCCACTTCCTGGCGGGAGCCCTTGTCCTCAGGATGGCAGAAGAGCTCTGAGCCTCAGACTGCCACGGCTCACAGAGCCACGTGCCTCCACGGGGTGGTTCAGAAATCCACAGACTCCCTGGATGTTCACTTCTCCGCACATTCTATGTGGGACAAGACGTAATGGAAAATGAAGTTCAACCGCATCCACTATGACTGTCCTTTCTCCCGTGGGGCCAAAAGGTGCTGCGGCCAGCTCTCCAGGGCTGCCTGTGGACGAGGCCCTTGGTAAAGACCAGGCGAGACCAGAGTGACGTTAACGGAAGGGCACGTCCGCCTTCTGGAAAAGGCGCGGCGGAGCGCGTGCCCAGCTGCAGCCCGGGCTCGGCACGTGAGCCTGGCAGGCCCTGGAGAGCCGGGCTGCTCTGACCCCGGGGGGAGCGGAGGGGAGCACCTGAGCTCCCGCAGCCGCCGGAGGCAAGGCCGGGCCTGGGTCCTCGGCCCGCACCCTGCCAGGCTGCGCCCTGCCACCTCTGAAGGGCGGGAGCTTAAAACACTTGCAGCGCCTTGGCAGATGCTTCAAACCAAGAGCTGTCTTCCTGGCTCCGCTAGTCTGCCTAAAATGGTTCCCAAACCACCAGCTGGGGGCTTCTGAGCCGAATGACCAAATCCTTTGGGTCCTCGACCGAGTCAGCGACCTCCTCTCTCTAAAGGCGTGGTGGGCTGACAGCGGGTCTCCGCGAGGGTCCCTGCGCTGCCCAGTGGGGCTGCAGTCACTGGGTACAAGCGCCCGAGCGCCTCGTCACCGAGAATGCTCTCTGGGCCCCCCCCGGACTAAACCGGCGCAGACGCCCTCCCCCAGCCTGCAAAGGACAAACCAGAACATCTGTTTCCATAGCAAGAGCTACCTTGGTAACGGAGCGAGGCGAGGATCTCGCTTCCCCACACCCTCGGCACCCTCCCACCCTCCTCCCTGCCTGCTGGAGCCTGCGCCTTCCCTCGTGGCTGCAGGGCGCGGGCAGGCAGGGCCCAGGGCCACCCCCGTGCCACCAGCCAGCGGCCGGGGGAGGAGAGAGCAGGAAGGGGGCCGGGTGTGCCTGTCACCTTCACATAGGACTTCTCTGTGTCCACGAGCTCCTGGATGACTTTTCGGAGGCGGTCTGCATCGGAGAGGTGGCGGGCCAAGGGCCTCGGGGCCAGCTCCCCACTCTCCCCCGGCCCCTGCATGCCGACCGTCCGGGTGTCGTGGGAAGTCCTGCACAGGGCGGCGAGCTGCTCGGCACTCTGCGAGGAGACAACAGAGGAAAGCAGTGTAGGGGCCCGTTCTCGGCGGCTGCCCTCCAGGGCCACGTGTGCTCATCCTTGCCCAGCTCCTTCAGGAGCCCACCAGAGCGCACGACCGGTTTCCTCCACCTAAAACCACTCTGGCTCTCGCTCGGGATGCCAGTAAGGAGGAAGCACCTACATTCGCATTCAGCGTTTACCCGTGCCTTGCGTTGTCACAACGTCCATGCGACAGAGGCTTCTTCAGCACCAACACGACAGGACTCAAGGCGTGAGGGGACCCCTCGGCAGGCCAGTGGTGGCTGCTCTAAAATCAAGTGCACCCGGCTTTCAGAAGAGCCCAGAGAGGAGACGGCCTCATTCCGTCCACTCTGTCCCCTCCACGGCTGGCTTCAGGCAGCCATTAAGTCTCCCATTCAGAACCAGCCCTGGGAGAAGCACATGTGGCTCAAGAGATTGAGCTCCCACCTACCACATGGGAGGTCCCAGGTTTGATCCCCAGTGCCTCCTGGAGAAGACGAACAAGACAGTGAGTTGGCGTGGTGAGATGACGCAACAAGGAGACACAAAGAGGAAACACAATGAGACACACAACAAAGCAGGAAGCGGCGGGGGCTCAAGCAATTGAGCATCTCTCTCTCACATGGGAGGTCCCAGGTTCTGTTCCCGGTGCCTCCTAAAGAGAAAACGAGCAGACACAGCACACAGCGAATGGACACAGCAGATAGCAAGCTCAAACAATCAGGGGGAATAAATAAATAAATAAAACAAATCTTTAAAAGATCAGCCCTGGGAGGCTGAGGGGCAGGGTGGCACAACAGCAGTCCCAGGCTGGCCTCGCCACAGCGGCCCGGGGCCCCGCCGTCCCGTGCCAGGGAGCAGAGCTCCAAGGGAAGATGTCCTGCGCTGCCACCACTCTTGGAACGGGAGTGGAGGCAGAGATGCTGAGGACGGGAAGGCGCTGCCGTTGAGGGTGGAGAGCCGGGCAGAGCGCGAGGACGGGGGGCTGCCGCCTCACAGTGAGAGGCGAGGGCTGCGGGGGAGGGTGAGCTTGGCCACGAGCAACAAGGCAGCTCGGCCCCACGGCCGGGCATTAGCCGGCGTCGCAGCTCCCAGGGGAGGGCCCGGCCCGGGGACCAGGGACCCCATCTCGGTGGGCTGCTTTCCACTGAAACGTACCTTTCTCCGGCTTAAACACCCTCGTGCCTGACCCCCCTCGCTCTGTCTGGGGTCTGCCTTATATATCTTAAGACATAAATCTTGATGCAAGATTAGACCCAAGAGACACCCAAGCCTCCACCTCCACCCAGAGAATATAAAATAACGCGCTTCTAGGACAGTGCAACACATCTGGACGAACCAACGAGTCCTCCTTGGGTTTAAAGGTTTGCCAGTGGGTTTAACTGAACACAAGCACCTTTCGGGCGATGCCCGTGTCAAGGGACGTTCGTTTCTGGGTAAGGTTCCAAAGGATAAGGAAAGAGGTACAGGACCAAGCAGAACGCCACGATCTTCTCCCAGCACGACCTTCTAACGAGCCATCACTGAAGAACCGTGGCCCGTTCAGTGGGCCCTAGAAGACGAAGGAGCCCTGGCAGAGGCAGGGCAGGACGGGGCCTCCCCTCTCTTCCGTGAGCACCCCGAAGGCGCCCCGGAAACGTAAAGCACTCCGAATTCCACCCTCCTCCTCCTCGCCGGCGGGCCTCGGCACTGCCCACACAGCCGCGTTGTCTGGGGACTGCGCTGGGCTGAGCCGTGCGCCCCAGCAAGCACGTGTTCTTACACTTGGTGTGCGTTGCTGTGGGTGTGAACCACTGTAAACAGGCCGTCTGGAGAGGGTTCTAGAAGCGGCGTGGCGGCCACCGGGAAGGGGAGGCAGGGACACGGGCCGAGGAAGCCCAAGGGCCACCGGCAGCCATGGTCGGGGGAGAGCGCCAGCCTTGCCGGCACCTTGACTTTCTTCCAGCCTTAAAACCATGAGCCACCGAATCGCCGCTGTCTCAGTCACCCCACTGCGTGGTGTTCGCGATGGCAGCACAGCGTTACAAGATCTCCATGCCTGGGCCAACAGAATCACACTCTCTGGGGTCCCGGGCAGGGGTATTTTTGAAAAGCATCCCAGTTGCTAACATGTGGGAAGGCCTCGGCTTGGCTTTCCCAGGAGTGGGACGGGTCCAGGGATCACCCTCTCCCCAGGAGTCTACACTGCAGTGTCACCCTCTCCCCAGGGTCTACACTGCAAGATGGCCACATGGAAGGTGTGCAGACCAAGCTCACACCGTGGCCCTAGTGTTCCAGGCATGACCCTCTTAACCAAGCTAAACAGCGCGAGGTGCTCATACTGACTCCAAAGCTCACTTACTTGAACCCCTATCGTGGGATTTGCACCACAAGCTCTGGCAATGTAATTTTGCAATCCTGAACAATAACAGTTCCCAGGGCCATAGACTCTATATTAAGCTCACATATACTGCATAAAATAAGCTCTGACAAAAAGCACCATAAGCTAAATGGCATCTGGTGAGACTGCAGCTTTGCCTTACTGGGACGTCAAAAATCACACCTAGCAATACAGCGTTAAAATAACGAGATTTCAGAAATAAAGTACCCTGCAGTTTGGGAACATCCAGAATTCATCTTAAGACCACTTCTGGAAAGACTGACTTCCCCTTGGCAAACGGTAGCTGACATTTGCAGGAGGGCAAATGTACTTTTCAAGGTGCTCCAATTCAACGCTCAGCTGCCGCGTGGCTGGCTTTCCCACGCTTGCTAGCCGAGCCCACGTCGCAGGGAGGTTACGAAGACGGCTGTGACCAAAAGGAGGCATGACCCCAAAGAAGTACCACTAAAAGGGTGTTTGCTAGGTTGTTTCTGAAGGCGTCACTTTGGCATTACATTTCAGTTTCAGGACCGAGGGACTGCTTTCTAGAACAAGGGCAGTCCAGGCCGCCTCGTGGACACACTATCTCTGAGAAGGCAGAAGGCACTGATGAGGCACTTGCTGTGTACGGAGCAATAAAGGTGCGGTGAGGCGGCGGCACCCCCAGCAAGGCAGCTCAGGGCAGCGAGGGCAGCGCCCCGCGTGCTCGGGGGCAGCTGCGTGGCGGAGCCGCTGCCAACAGGAGGGAGTGAGGCAGCCTGGCATGTCCTCGCTGCCGGCCTTCTGCTCAGTTTCCTTATTTAACGGGAGTCTGGTTGGAATTCAGGAATAAATAAGACATGCACCCTCTCTGCCGAGGATGTTTCAAGGGGCAGGGCTGCTTTTCTGTGCCACTGGGCACCACTTTCACGTAAAGTATCGCATGCTTTGACATTGCTCTTAGGAAACTTATACAAAATGGCTCATTCTACCTAATATGCACTGCCCATTCCAGGTACTGACGTCTTTTTTTCCCATTTTTGACCCAGAAAGAGAGAGGTGGCTTATTTCTGATGTATAGTTAAATCCAGTCATCACGGAAGACATGTGGGTCAGAATTTTTCCTTGACTTCTGAATGCAAAAACCCAGTACCCGCGGTATGAGAGACTTTGATGATCCCTGGTCAGAAAGAAATGGTTGTGTAAAGGTGGAGCCCACAGAGCACCGCCTGTGGGCCAAATACGGTCTGCTGCCTGTTTTTTAAATAAAGTTTTATTACAACCTGGCCGTGTGCGTTCATTTACGCATTACCTGTGGCTGCTTTCACACTCCAGCACAGGTGAGCAGCTGTGAGAGAGGCCACTCCATGGGCCGCAAAACCTAAGACAGTGCCTGGCCCTCTACGGGCAAAGCTTGCTGATCCCTGACAGAGAGAGGTGAGCCCAGATTAAAAAGATTCTTCTTTCAGAAATTAAGTCTGGGGAAGTGGGTGTCGCTACCACATGGGAAGTCCTGGGTTCGGGTCCCAGTGCCTCCTAAAAGATGACAAACAGACGCCGCCTCCCAACGCAACAGAGCTAGACGCCATCTCCCGACGCAATGACCAGCTAGCAGATGCTGCAGCCTGCAGGAAGCAGATGTGGCTCAGGCTGTTGGGCACTCGCCTATCATGTTGGAGGTCCCAGGTTCAGTTCCCGGTGCCTCCTGAAGCAGGCGAGCAAACAATGAGCAGACAGACGAGTGAACCACCTGGGGGAGGGGGAGATAAATAAACTTAAAAAATTAAAAATAAAAAT